>RJWJ010004924.1:50000-71931 GCA_004363605.1 Indri indri
GGTGATCAGATATTTGGGCAAACATTATTCTGGGCTTTCTGTAAGGGTGTTTATAAATGAGATTAACATTTAAATCAATGTATTGAGTAAAACCAATTGCCCTCCCTAATGTGGATGGACCTCATCTAACCAGCTGAAGGCTTAAATAGAACAAAATGGCTGATCCTTCCCTGAGTAAGACAGAATTCTCCTGCCTGATAGCATTCAAACTGGAACATCAGCCCTTCCTGGTTCCACAACAGTTTCTGGCTTTTGTACTCTAACTGGGACAATGGCTCTGCAGATTTTGGACTTGCCAGCCTCCACAACTACCATAACTGCATGAGCCATTTCCTTATAATCTTAATTTCTCTCTCTCTCTTTATCTACATATATATAGATAGCACGTATGTGTGTATACGTGTGTGTATGATTTGTTTCTTTGGTGAACTCTAATGCAGTATCAAAGATAGCTATTAATGTATTTTAATGGAGTACAGTACCCAATAAATACTTGAGAAATAATGAATCTTCCAAAAAATCAAATATACAAAAAAAGAGAAAGAAAGAAAAAGAAAAGGAAGAGAAGAAAAGAAGGGAAGGGAAGGGAAGAGAAGAGAAGAGAAGAGAAGAGAAGAGAAGAGAAGAGAAGAGAAGAGAAGAAAGGGAAGGGAAGGGAAGGGAAGAGAAGAGAAGAGAAGAGAAGAGAAGAGAAGAGAAGAGAG
This sequence comes from Indri indri, assembly GCA_004363605.1. Lineage (NCBI taxonomy): Eukaryota > Metazoa > Chordata > Mammalia > Primates > Indriidae > Indri > Indri indri. The sequence goes on from RJWJ010004924.1 coordinate 50,705, forward strand.
GGAAAGGAAGGGAAGGGAAGGGAAGGGAAGGGAAGGGAAGAGAAGAGAAGAGAAGAGAAGAGAGAAGAGAAGAGAAAAGAGAAGAGAAGAGAAGAGAAGAGAAGAGAAGAGAAGAGAAGAGAAGAGAAGAGAAGAGAAGAGAAGAGAAGAGAAGAGAAGAGAAGGGAAGAGACTGGTAACAAAAAACTAAACATAGTGTAGCTGACAAAAGTCAGCCCAGGTAAAGGATCAACAGGAGGAATGATAAGCAGCAAGCACAAAGCAAGAGGAGATGCAAATTTAACACTTTCCATATGTGAGTATTTTTTCTGTGTTTGTCCATAAAAGGTTAAAACGACAAACCCTCTTTCTTACTAAAACTGAGAGAAAGTGCAATAGAATAGGAAATGCCAACTAAGCCTTCACATGTTCTTAAATACACCTGTTAAATCTACAACCAAGTATTATTCAAGATCAATTTTCAGCATTAAATTTGGTTTATCTACACCAGAAATACACCAGGCATTTACTCAATAGCTTTGCAAACCCCTTCCCCATCAAATATACCTCTATGAATCTCTAAGCAGCATTAATTCCGTATCAGTGACAGATTTTGTTTATTTAGGACATGCCAATCTATTTGGTATCAAAAATAAGATATTCATAAAGAAAGTAGGCTCAGAGATGCAGCTAAATCAACACTAAAGGACACTTCTTGTTGCTCCATTTTAATTTTACTTTTAGTCAATCACTACATAGGGTTTAGTGTTATTTAGAAAATTTTCAATTCCAAGTAAGAAATTAAAGTGTTTTCATAAAAAACACTTACAATATAGAATGAATATTGGTTAATTCTAATGTCTTTGCTATGATGAATTAGTCTACATAATTAAGTGTAAACATTATAAGAATTCTGTTTGCAAAAATATTTGTTTTTCCACATTACACAAAACTTGGGAGAGCTTTTTCCCATATACACATACGCAGAGGATTTCATTTCTGCTGAGTCAGATTAAACATTGCTTTTGCTCAATCTGCTTAATAATACACAAGGAAATTTAGATTAGATGCAGTCTTTTTTTCTCAATTCCAGCTTTTTATTCTCATATTTTCCAAACACCAAGTCACTGTTTTTCTTATAACTGAGACCAATCTTTTTTCTTCATCATTCCATGTGAATTATTTTTATTTTCCTGATGTTAATGCGAATTATTTTTATTTTCTTGATGTTAATGTCAAAGGTTTAGTGATGTTAGCAAAATTATACACATTTACTCAGATACATTGATTACCAAAATGGTCTTAAATCTTCCCTGTCTCTGTGTTTGTACCCTTTGCAATGTGGTTTCGCATGTAAAGTTCCTTTCTCCAACCGTAAGCATGGTTTGGAATGTTGATTTGCTTTGGATTGTAGCATGTCATATGTCCATTCTCAAAGACTCATGAAGACCTGCACACTTCCACTGATTTTCAGCTGTCATTTCAACAAACCCAGCTTGCCATCTCTATGATCTGAGACGAAGCGAAGATGAGCCATCCCAGCTGAAGCTATCATAGACGTGCCAATCACCAGCCCATTTGAGAGCTGACTGCAGTCACATGAGTGAGTTCAGCTGAGACCGGAAGAACAATATGGCTGAGCACAGCTCAAAGTGCTGGCACGCAGAATTTTAAGCTAAATGAATGGCTTTTCTTTCAAGCCACTAAGTTTCCGGGTAGTTTTTATGAAACACAAGCTAGCTGATATTTTTATTTGTATACTTTCATCATTTTTTCTTTTAGAATATTTTACTATTCTTATAATATTAAAATAATTATATTTATTCACATTGAAATCCAAGTTCTGATTTCACTGACTAAGCCAGATTTGGAAATCAAAAGTATTTTAAAACTTTGAAAACAATACAGGCAACTCCATACATAAATACCCAGGTGTTTTCATAAATATCTATGCTGTTTGCTTGCTTTTTTTGCATGGAGACACATACATCAGTTAGCTTAAGAGGATATTTTGGTGTTAACAGTAATACTAAAGTGTATTGAAGTCCCCGTTGGAAATGATGCTAGAATATTTTATAATCCTTGTCTCAATTTTACATTAAGAAATCCATAAGATATAATTAATATCATCACCTTTTTTTTTGCAAATAAGAGAACTGAGTTTTTGAAGAATGTAAGTGATTTTTCCAACTTCTATCCAAGAAGTAGAAATAAGATTAAATGATCAGTTTCTAACTCTACAGCTGAGTGTTTAATCATAAAGTATGCTGCCTATAATGTTTCAGAAATAAAAGAAAGGGGTGGCATTTCACATGATTTCAAAGTGTTTCCCATCCATCCCAATTTCACTGGAGATACTGAAAGTAAAAAACACATAAAATTAATGTATGTAATTTCAACCTAAAGAAATTTACTAGTTCTTAATCTACTCAGCTAACAGTCCACCATGTTAACCTATTGTTGTGATGTTACCATAAAATAAATCAATTCAAGCAATAATAAAATGTGGTGGGACATAACAATGTATATTACTGATTATGCAATTAACTAGTTTTCACAAGGCTAATGGGTTATAATGCTATCATAAAAAATGTAAAAATGCAATTCATGTTATATAATAGTAAAACCAAGTATAACAGTAGACAAACTAATGCAAGTTATTTTCCAAATTGGTAAATTATCACTTATATTGGTTTTGTTTCCCCTTTTTTTATGAGATAGAGTCTCACTCTTTTGCCTGGGCCAGAGTGCATGGCATCATCATAGCTCACAGCAACCTCAAACTCCTGGGCTCAAGGGATCCTCCTTCCTCAGCATCCCCAGTAGCTGATACTATAGGCACATGCCACCACACCCATAGTAGAGCCAGGGAGTTGGTCTCATTCTTGCTCAGGCTGATCTCGAATTCATGAGCTCAAGTGATCCTCTGGCCTCAGCATCCCAAAGTGCTAGGATTACAGGCATGAGCCACCATGCCTAGCCTATCACTTATATTGTTACACAATCCTATATCTACATTTCTAACACCCAAAATGTTCTGAAAACTGAAAAAAAGCTGGTAAGTAGGGTTACTCCTGGGCAAGAAAATCTGGACTGAATTGATGTGAAGCTATTAATATTTATAGCCTTTATTTATACAACTTGCTGTGATTATTCACAATATATTCAAAAATATATTTTGATTACATGGCTCTGCTCCAAGCTCTGCTGGGAGTGTTATGTATAAAATATATGTAATGTATAAACTTTCTAAAGTTCAAAAAAGTCACAACTTACTGGGACAAAAACCTGGGCCAGGCACAGTGGTTCACGCCTATAATCCTAGCACTCTGGGAGGCCAAGGCGGGATGATCACCTGAGGTCTGGAGTTTGACATCAACCTGAGCAAGAGTGAGACCCTGTCTCTACTAAACATAGAAAAAATTAGCTGGGGGCAGTAGCATGTACCTGTAGGCCCAGCTACTGGGGAGGCTGAGGCAGGAGGATAGCTTGATCCCAGGAGTTTGAGGTTGCTGTGAGCTAGGTTGATGCTACCACACTCTAGCCTGGGCAACAGAGCAAGACTCTGTCCACCGCCCTCCCTCCCCCCACCAACAAAACAAAACAAAACAAAACAAAAAAAACCTATGAGCAGCAACCTCTGTAGATATTAGTGCCAAGATCAGAAAAACATGATCTTTGAATGATGAATTGCTGGAGGCTTGGGTGGGAATAATTCTAAGAGTTAAAAACTTCAGAGGGATCTAGTTATAGGTATGGCCCCACACTTTTGTAAATTTTACCTTCTGAAGTTCTACATACCAGGTCCTCACAATGAATACCAGGGAAAAATCCTCTTGTACCTCTGACAGGTGGAGGGGTAAGGGGATTTATCCCAAGTATTCAAGGTTAGTTTAATATTTGGAAGTCAATTAATGTAAGGCATCACAGGCTAAAGAATAAAAACAACATGATAATATTAACAGATGCAGAAAAAACATTTGACAAAATGTAACACCCATTTGTGATTAAAAATTCTCAGTAAACTAGCAATAGAGGGGAACTTCCTTAACTTGATAAAGAATAGCTACAAAAAACTTACAGTTAACATCATAATGCTTAGAAACCCAAAGCTTTCTCACTAAGATCAGGAACAAAGCAAGGATGTCCCCTGTTACCACTGCTTTTCAACATCATACTGGAAGTCTTAGCCAATGCAATAAGATAGGACAGGGAAATAAAATATATATAGATTGGGAAGAAAGAATTAAAATGTTTTTCATCTTGGAACTAATAAATAATTACAGTAAGGTTGCAGGATATAAGGTTTATATACAAAAGTCAATTGCTTTCCTATGTACCAGCCATAAATGAGTAGAATTTGAAATTAAAAACACAATACCATTTATAATAGCGCACACAATATTAAATATTTAGATATAAGATTTATATGAGGACAACTACAAAACTCTGATGAAAGAAATCAAAGAACTAAATAAACGGAGAGATACTCCATCTTTATGGGTAGAAAGACTCAATATTTTCAAGATGTCAATTTTCCCAATTTGACCTGTAGATTCAACACAATCCCAATCAAACTCCCAACAAGTTATTTTGTGGATAAACTGATTCCAAAGTTTATATGGAGAAGAAAAAAGCCCAGAATAGCCAATATAATATTGAATGAGAAGGACAAAGTTGGCAGATTGACACTACCCAACTTCAACACTTACTATAAAATTATAGTAATCAAGACATTATGATATTTACAAAAGAATAGACAAACAGAAAAAAGGAACAGAATAGAGAGCCCAGAAAGAGACCCACATAAATATAGCCAGCTGATCTTTGAAAAAAGAGTTAAGGCAATACAATGGAGAAAAATAGCCTTTTCAACAAATGATGCTGGAATAAGTGGATATCAACATGCAAAAAAAAAAAAAAAATCTAAACATAGACGTTGAACCTTTCACAAAAATTAAATCAAAATGGATCACAGACCTAAATTTAAAACACAAAACTATAAAAATTTTAGAAGATAACACAGGAGAAAATCAAGAGGATCTAGTGCTCGGTGATTACTTTTTAGATACAATACCGGAGGCATGATCCATGAAAGAAAGAATTGATAATCTAGACTTTATTAAAATTAAGAGTCTCTTCTCTGTGAAAGACACTGTCAAGAGAATAAAAAGTGAAGCCACAGACTGAGAGAAAATATTTGCAAAACACATATCTAATAAAAGACTTTTGTCCAAAATATACAAAGATTTCTTAAAACTCAACAACTGAAAAAATGACCTGATTAAAAGGAAAAGTGTTCATATGATAGAAACTGGGAAGTGGTTTGTGGAGGAAAGGCAAAGACACCAATATCGTCCTTTTACATTATTGGAACACATGCAAGAGATACCGTGTCAGGTTGATAGAGAAGGCATTGTATATCATTTTGTATATTATTCTATGTTTAAGTGTAAACAGCAGAATAAATAAATGATAATACAATTATTAGCTTTGGGAAGAAGGGATGAGTGATGCAAGTGAACTATAGCTCTATCTTTCAAAATGGGAAGTAAACAAATACGACTAAAATTGATAAATGGAGGAACATATATATCATTTAGAGTTAAAAGGGTAAGTATGAAAAGAAAGAAAAGCAAAAATAGTTCAAAGTGATTGCTTTTGAAAAATAGAACGAGGACAGAGGGGATAGGCTACGTGCTGATTGTATTGATTCTGATAACCATTTTGAAATTTAAAAGTAAATAAAGCAAAAATGTGATAGTGATAGTTGATCAAAATAAAACATTGGCTAGAAAGTGAGTGAGTGGTGATCACCTTAAATTGGGTGGCCTGAGAGTGACCTGACTTATGAGATAGGAGCAGCCATGAGAACATCTGGAGTCAATGTGCTCCAGGAGCGTGCTCCCGTCCTTCGGTGTTAAGTGGAAGCCAGCTTGGCATGTACGGGAAGAGAAAAGAGGCCTTAGGGAGCCAGGGGAAGCACTGCACTAGACAACAAGAAGGTGTGCATGGGCTGGTCATGTTGTACAGACTCTTATAGGTCATGACATGGTTTGGATCATATTTGAATTAAAATGGGAACACATCAAGGGGTTTAAACCAGTTGAGAGATATGATCTGCTTTTGATTTAAAGAGACAACACAGGCTGCTTTGTACGGGGCAGACTGAAAGTAGTAAGAATGAAAGCAGGAAGTCGAGTTAGAGTGCTCCTGCCAAAGGTCAGGGAGAGGCAATGGTGATTTGATGTCTCTGTTTAAAGCGTGTGATATATTTTTGGAAATAAGTCAAATAAAAGTTATTCATGGATTGGACAGAGAGAGTGAGTGAAAGGGAGAAAACTCTGGAGACTCCAAACAGCCCGGTGATGGTGGTGATTTTAACTGTTCTGGGAAACGCCAAGGGCAGAGATTTTTTTTTTTTTTTTTTTTTTTTTGAGACAGAGTCTCACTTTGTTGACCGGCTAGAGTGCAGTGGCGTCATCATAGCTCACTGTAACCTCAAACTCCTGGGCTCAAACGATCCTTCTGTCTGAGCCTTCCAAGTAGCTGGGACTATAGGCGTGAGGTGCCACACTCACCTAATTTTTCTATTTTTTTTTCACTCAAGCTGGTCTTGAACTCCTGAACTCAAGTGATCCTCCTGCCTTGGCCTCCCAAATTGCTGGAATTACAGGCGTGAACCACTGTGCCTGGCTGGACAGAGATTTTTTTCTTTCTTTTTGAGCAGAAACCCAGAGTTCTCTTTTGCACATGATCAATTTGAGACGCCCATTAGAAACTCAAATGCAGATACTATATATGACAGTTGATATATGAATCTGGAGTTAGAAAAGGGGTTAAACTGCTAATATATATTTGGTTACTGTCAGCATGCAGGTAATACTTAAAGCCAGGAGATGCTCATCTTAGAAAAAGAGAATCTATAATAAATATAGCTAATGTTTGTTTCATGCTTATTATATGCCTAACTCGCCTAAATGCTTTTTACATGTTATGTTTGGAGGTCCCAAGATCACTCCCAGTTTTGATGATTTGCAGGAATTCAGAGGACTCAGTATATAGTCACAACTATGATTTATTACAGCAAAAGGCACAAAGAAAAGGGAATCCCTTCAGCAAAGGGAAAAGGCACATGGGGCATTGTCCAAGGGAAACCAGGCACGAATCCTCTCTCAGTGGACTGACAGAAAATGCTGAATTTCCCCAGCAATGGATTGTGGTAACACATGAAATGTTGCCAGCCAGCGAAGGTTGTCAGAGACTCAGTGCTCAGGGTTTTTATTGCATGCTGATCATATACATGGCCTCTGCCTGGCATACACAAAAATTCCAGAAGCAGAGCAGAAGTTCAGCACAGACCATATTGTTTCCATAAACAGATTAGGCATGGTAAACGTCTCTAATTAGTTACGTGTGTGGGAACACTCCCAAAATCCAAGTTTCCTGTTGCCAACCCAAGGCCAAACTTGTAAGCAGGCTTTTCTCAGGATAATAGTCAGGCCTGCTCTGTTAACTCTTTTTGGAACACTTGTCATGAATGATTTAAGACCCCAACAACCTTCTCGGTTAGGTCCTATTACTGTCTGTATTTTACAAATGAGGAAACTTGGGGAGAAAACTCATTCAGCTTATTAAAGAAGAGGTTGGAAATTGAAACTGGGCAGTTTGGCTCTTATATGGTAGCTCTTAGGTACTTCACAAAGGATCTTCTCTCAGTAGAGAACAGAAAATGGCAGGGGAGTATGGTTGATGGACTGAGCCTAGGAAGCCCCAACATTTGTAAGTCCAAGAGACCGAAGAAGACCAACCAGTGAAACAGGTAGAAAACCAGGAGACCATGCAGTCTGTCTCAGGATCTAAAGAAAAGTTCAGAAAATGGGTTATTTACAAACGATGTGTTGGAGAGTGGAGAGAGCATAGTGATTGTGGATGACAAGGTTAAGAACATGGCCTAATGTTAATTTTCCACCTTCATCTCCTGTCCTGATCTAGTACATTCTACTTCTGATCACACTGGCCACGTGCTTTTCCCCATGTTATAAAAGCTGACATTTCTTTACACCCAGTTTCCTATCATCTAAAGTGCTATTGCTTTATTTTCTATTGCTAAATGACTAGCAATTTCTAGTCATCTTTCAAGAGATGTACCTAATAATAATTTCTTTGTAAAATATTGCTGCTTCACCTAAATACAGTTATTTGTTTTCTCCTGGAAACTTTTCTCCTCATATTTCTATTGCAATTCTCTGATTAGTTTCCTTTTATTTTCTGACTTCTCAACATTCTCCTCCAGCCTGCCAGCTGCTGAAGGCAGGACCTGCATCTTGTTCATATTTACACAGTACTCGCAGAGTCCAGGGCAGTGTGCAGAACACAGCAGATGCTCAAGAAATGCTGGAGGAAAAAAGGGAGAGGAGGGAGAGAGAGGGCAGGCAGGAAGGCAAGAAAGAAGGAGGGAAGGAGAGAAGGAGGGAAAGAAGGAAGGAAGGAAGCAAAATAGGAGGAAGGAAGGAAAAAAGGAGGAAGGAACGGAAGGAAGAAGAAGGGATGAATGGACTGAGGGAGTGCTATTGAGGAGCAGTAAAATGAAACAAAAGTGTTTGAGGTGAGTGTATATAAACATATCCTATAACTCAAGGCACCCAAGTCTTTCTCTGACTGGAAATATTTAAATTCTAGTAATGTGTAGATTGAATTTGCATTTGCCTAACTAGTTGCTACTATTTGAAGGTTTGTTCCCTCCAAAATTCATATTGAAACTTAATCCCCAACCTAACAGTTTTAAGAGGTAATGTGGGGCATTTAGAAGTGCTTGGGTCATGAGGGTTCTGCGCTCCTGAATGGATTAATCCATTCATGGGTTAATGGATGAATGTGTTACCACCAGAGTGAGTTATCACACGTGTGTCTGTTATAAAGCCGGCTGGGCTCCCAGTGTGGCCCCCACCCCGTGGCGCCTTTCCCCACATCATGAGGTCATGAGGCAACAGTAGGCCCTCACCAGAAGCAGACCAGATACAGGCCCTTGACTTTGGACTTCCCAGATTCCAGAACAGTAAGAAATAAGTTTCTTCTCTGTATAAATTACCCAGTCTCAGGTATTCTGTTACAGCAGGAGAAAATGAACCAATACACTGGTATTGTACAAACAAATCTATAAATCTTACTTTCCATGTATACACAAGTACCCAAGAGCCATAGATTGAAGTCTCCTAGGCATTGCTTCTTTTTTTTTTTTTTTTTCTTGCACTGAAAGCTCTCTTGGACTAGCTATAACGCAAACTCTCCTGAGAAGAGAGTGAGAGGAACATTTTAAGGGAACTGTTCTATATTCCTTAGTGTAAGTAAATTTATCAGGTCTTTTTGCAGTAACACTTTTTTTTTAACTTTGCGGCTGAGGGAGAAAATACAAGGATACTGGCAATCTAAGAGTGGGTAGCCAGAAAAGGACAAAATTATCCAGAACTAGAAAACTAAGAGGTCAGAGGAATTAAATTGCCTACTTTACAATTTTTCCTAGAACTAGTTCTGGCTGAAATATCCCATCTTCTGAAATAAAACCAGAGAAAGCTATATGGAGAGAATACAAAGGTAACACGGATCCTCATATTTCCAAAGAGGTTTAGAAATTGGTGGAGAAAATTCCAGTAATATATGATATTTACCTACACGGTACAGGGAAATGTTGGCTATAGGCTCGGTCTAAAACTGGTCAGCCTCAAGATTCTCATTTGAATCCCAGATGCAACTCTGGGTAAGAGTATAAGGGCCGGTCCAGAAAACATAGCAGAACTATTAGGACTGGGCAGCTGACCGGGGATGGGAGGCACTCTTCTATTTTATCCGCGTGGTGTGCTATGTGTGAAAGAATCTTCCTCAGATGGGGCTAAATGAGACGCCACGGGAAGTTGGCAGGGCCACGCAACGCCGGCTCCACAGTTCTCCCATGCTCACAGATGCTTCCTGTTTTCCCCACAAAGTGTTGCCTCCTTTGAGGCCTCTGGGTTTTCTTGTAAATGCATCAACTGTAGCCAGATCCTGTTGCAGGAGATGTTTCTCCATCATTAAAAGGAGAGCCATGAAGAATTTATTAAAGGCAGCACTTGTTAAATTAAGTTTGGCCCCAAGCAACCTCCGGACATGGTGAGCTGTACCCTAGCCTGAGGTGGAAAGAAGTTGCAACCTAACCTAGGAGTGTACCCTTGTTAACCGAGCTGCTGAGTCTCAGCCAGTCATAGCAGCTGACCCCGCACTAATCCCAGGCTCAAAGCTGCCAAGTGATGCCCAAATAAAGCAATCACCTGAACTGCACAAACCAGATAACTTCTGTATGTCATTTTCCTGTTTTCTGGTTGTAAATATAACTCACCACGTAGGAGGTTGGGTGCATTCTGAAATCATCTTCAGTCCAGGGTGGTGCCTAGTTCTTGAAACTTTGTCTTGATTAAACAGAACTATTAAATTTAACTGGTCTCAGGTGTTTTCTGGTTTGTTCATTTCCCCATACCAAACTCAATGAAATTATTTTCTATATTTTTATTTCTCTTTTTCAGACACTCCATTTTTATTATTTATACATTGACTTTCCCATAAATGGCTTTTCATTAAAGGAGAGAAAGAGAGAGAGAGAGAGAGCATGCACTGCAACCTATACAATTCTTTCAATGAAAAACGTTTTCATAGAAATTAAGAGCGTTTTAAGTGCAAGTGCCTGGAATGCAGTAGGCAGGGTGGGGCTGGGGTGCTTAACATTATCCCTGTTTCAAAACCTTCGTAATTGCTCTTCCTTTCTGCTAAAGCACTTTCCTGGGTATCTTCTCAGAGCTCTCTATTTCTCACCATCAAGGTCTGAGCTCATCAGGCTTTTCCCAAACACCGTATGAAATGTATCCACATCCACTCTCCCTGTTGCTCTCTGAGTTCCTTTTTTATTTTCCATAGAGAATCTGTCACTGAGATCACATTATTTATTTATTTATTTTCTTGTTTGTTGGAAAATGTAAACTCTCTGAGAGTTAGGGCTTTCTCAGTCTATCATTCTAACAACAGAGCATTGGAACAGTTTCTGGGACTTTGAAAGCGCTAAAACGTAATCAATGTGAAAGCCAGCATGAAGTTTAAAGCACTTTCAGTGGATTCTGATGCCGCTTCCTCTAACTCCTCAGTTAGAAACTGTTCATGAGCCTTAACCACTTTGCTGAGGAAAGTTTGTCACATCAGAGCCAGCTTCTTTGTAGAGAACTTCCCACTGCTCCCACATATTCTAGTAGATTCTAAATGCCTTTCTCTTGCCCCAGGGCCCTAATAATTCTAAAGTGATATTTTTATTATGTTTAATCCTTTCTAAGTCTGAAAACAGTGGTGTTACATCACAACTCAGTCTTTGTAACTGAAGAAACTTGTCAGCTTATCTGTGCTTGCTCAGTAGTTGTAAAATCCTCTCCCAGAAAGAGTCTCTTTCTGTTTCTAGTCACAGCAAAATTTAACACTTGCAAAGCATTCCTGTTCTTTTGAACAAATAGCTTATGATGTTACTGGTTAATCATTTCACGTCCAATATCATGCCGATTACACGTTCATGTGAAAAAAAACCTGACTGAGATGTTGCAAGCTATTTAGCCCACAGACTGACCTTTCCTCTGGACTTGTGTCCATCCATCCGCCTTGACCTGTAAAGTGTTTTAAATTTCAGCTCTTTGCCAGCCTTTGAAAATGACGGGGTGGGGTGGGGGGCGGGCTTGTACATAAAATTCATCATTTCAAGCTTCTCTTAAAAATCCAAGTTCTGGGAGAAAATTGGCATATGTCCCCACGTTTTAATAATCTGCTTCGGCTTGTGGTGACTGCCCACGTTAAGTAGTCAGGAAGCCTCTATCTGCACCACTTCTCAACCCTTCCTGTTGCTGCTCCCAAACTAAAAGCCAGCGTCAGTCCCTTTTATCATTGCACATCTGTGTTCTCTCAGTTATTTTGACTGGTTGAGCTCTGGAGGATCTAAATTTTTTGGTTTACATCATAAAAAATTCAAGGAAGCTAGTATACTTTTATATTTTGCTTAAAGAGTCAAACACAACCCAACACTAAATATTTGTAATATAGTCATTGTATTCTTCATAAACAAGCAATTTGAAATACAAAAGGTGGGATAGATTGTCCTCTGCAGAAGACCACCCCTGCAGGGGATAATATCACTAATGGTAGGCACAGGACTAGTTTGCTTGAATAACAAAATCAGGGTTATGTTGTACGAAGGCATATCTTTACTCACAGGAATTAAAGGAGTAGCATGTTTTCTCTCAACAGATTCAAAGCATAGTCTTTTTGAAGGAGACAGAACTTGTACTGAATCCTGGCTTTCCCTTTATCCTCTGTGATACTTTGGCAAATCACTCAAACTGTGAATATCAGATCTTTTGTCTGTGGTTTAATAACATTTGTATGCACCTCTATGAGGGGCATTAAGAAAAAAATCCTAATATATGAAGTGCTTAGTCTTAACCCAGCCAAAATACAGAGGGTCCCCAACTTCCAATGGTTTGACAATAACTTTCAAATCCTTTATGGATCTATCAGACACAACTCCATCATAAATAGAGGAGCATCCTAGTTACAGTGGTTCAACTTGATTTTTCAACTTTATGATGGCTTTATCAGAGTTTATTAAATGTATTTTTTAAAACCAATTACTTTTAATATACATCAGGAAGATTGAATTTTGAAGTTTTATTTTTCCAGAATCATTTTTACATATAAACAAATATGTGCACCCCCCACCCCCATGCACTTTTGTTTTAAGTCCGAAGGTTACCATACTATCCATATCTTCAATACCTTCTTTTTGTCTTAAACTTAATATATATATATATATATTTATGTTTTTTAAGAAGCATGTTTAATCACTTCATTACATGCTTTACAGTTTGGTAAACACATGCATTAAAACAATTATTAGAATTTCCCATTCATCTTATCAATAGCATTCCTACAATCGCCTTTTTTTAAATTTCAGAATATTATGGGGGTACAAACATTTTGATTACATGAATTGCTTTTGTACAGTTTGAGTCAAAGTTATAAGTGTACCCATCACCCAGATAGTGTGCATTATACCCAGTAGGTGTGAATTTACCCATTCCCTCCTCCCCGTCCCACCTGCTTGATTTCCGTTGAATTTTACTGCCATGTGTGCAGATGAGTATTGATCCATAAGTTTCAATTTAGCAGTAAGTACATATGGTGTTTGTTCTTCCATTCTTGTGATACTTCACTTAAAAGGATGGTCTCCAGTTCCATCCAGGTTGTTACAAAAGGTATTAGTTCACGTTTTTTATGGCTGAGTAATACTCCGTGGTATACACATACCACATTTTGTTGATCTACTCTTGTATTGATGGGCACGTGGGTTGTTCCCACATTTTGGCAACTGTGAATTGTGCTGCTATAAACACTCTACTACAAGTGTCTTTTTTATAAAATGTATTTTTTTCCTTTGGGAAAAAATCCCACTACTCAGTAGTGGGATTCCTAGTTCAAATGGTAGGTCTACTTTTAGTTCCTTTGAGTATCTCCATATTACTTTCCATAGAAGTTGTATTAGTTTGCAGTCCCACCAACAGTGTATAAGTGTTCCTTTCTCTCTGGATTCATGCCAGCATCTGTCATTTTGGGACTTTTTGACAAAAATTGTTCTCACTGGAGTTAGATGATCTCATTGTGGTTTTGATTATCCAAAGTGACTTACAGATTCAATGGAAAGTACAAACATCATTTTTTGCAAATCTAGAAAAAATAATTCCATGCTTTGTGTGGAACCAGAAAAGATCTTGAATAGCCAAAGCAACCTTAAGCAAAAAGAAAAAATCACGAGGCATCACTTTACCAGACTTCAAACAAGGCTACAAGGCTATAGTAACCAAAACAGCATGGAACTGGCACAAGAACAGAGACATAGATCAATGGATCAGAACAGAGAACCCAGATATAAAACCATCAACATTGCTGTCTGATCTTTGACAAAGCAGACAAAAACATAAACTAGGGAAAAGAATCCCTATTCAATAAACAGTGCTGGGAAAATTGGATAGCCACATGTAGAAGACTGAAACAGGATCCATATATATCACCACTCACAAAAATTAATTCATGATGGATAACAGACTTAAACCTAAGGCATGAAACTGTAAGAATTTTAGAAAAAGAAGTGAGAAAAATTCTTACAGACATCAGCCTAGGCAAAAAATTTGTGAAGAAGACTCCAAAGGCAATCACAGCAACAACAAAAATAAATAAATGGGACCTGATTAAATTTGAAAAAACTTCTTCACAGCCAAGGAAACAATCAATAGAGCAAATAGACAACCCACAGAATGGGAGAAAATATTTGCATGCTATACATCTGATAAAGGGCTAATAACCAATGTATACAAAGGACTTAAGCAAATCAGAGAGAAAACATAAAACAACCCCATTAAAGAGTGGGCAAAAGATATGAACCAAAGCTTTTCAAAAGAAGATAGACTAATGCCAATAAGCATATGAAAAAAAATGCTCAACATCACTAATCATCAGGGAAATGTAAATTTTTTGACCTCTATTTTTGATTTATGATGAGTTTATCAGACGTGACCCCATCATAAGTCAAAGAACATCTGTAGTCTGTTCTATGTATTTTAGTCATCACCATGCCCCCATCTTCTAAGTGTCATACTATTTAGAAGGCATCCAAGCTGATACCAAGGCAAAAAGGGAATTCAAGAAAGCCAAGGTTATGGAGGTAAACTTTTTCTGTCTAAAGACAAAGGGCAATATAAATACTAAAATATAAATACTCAACATTTATATCAAATCTGTGCCAAATATATACCATGATGAATAATTGCTTATTATTCTCAGATTTCTAGATTTCATGACACAACAAATTTTTACATAAAGAGATTAAATATAGTTTTTTTCTCATTAAGAACATTTACACACAGCAAAACAAAAAGGTTGTCATTTATTATCAATAACATTTTATATAACAAACAACATTTTAATACCTTCCTGCCAAAAGTAAGAAAGACATGATCTGAAAATGAAGGATGACTCTTCAAGTTGAATCAATTTTTTGGGGGCGTGGGGGTGGGCAGAGTCTTGCTCTGTTGTCCAAGCTAGAGTGCCATGGCATCAGCCTAGCTCACAGCAACCTCAAACTCCTGGGCTCAAGTGATCCCCCTGCCTCAGCCTCCCAAGTAGCTGGGACTACAGTCACTTGCCACCATGCCCAGCTAATTTTTTATATTTTTTTAGGTGCCCAGCTAATTTTTTTTCTATTTTTAGTAAAGACAGGTCTTGCTATTACTCAGGCTGGTCTCAAATTCTTGACCTGAAGCAATCCTTCCACCTCGGCCTTCCAGAGTGTTAGGATTACAGGCGTGAGCCACAGTGCCCGGTCAAGTTGAATCAATTTAACCAAATAAAAAATCTTTCAGATTGCTCTTCTTATTCTTATTTTTCCATGATTGAAAAACCACTGTCAGAACCTAGGACCAGAGAGTAGATCAGTGTTTGAGAACCACTTGTGCAGGCTACACTTAAAGTTCTTGTTTCAGTATCCAACCATAGTGTCACATTATTCATTTATATTTGGAAAAATTAACCTGACCTAATTAGACAATTATTTCTCTCAAACTATCACACAATCTTTCACCACTGGGATTAACTGGCTGTACGATTCTGTGCATGATGGGTTGGATGGGGAGAAGGAAATAGATACATTGGATGTCTTCCCTTCCAAGTCCCTTCTCCCACCCTTCCTTCCTTAGCAAGTCTTGGAGTGCAGTGAGTGATAAGTGAGATAGCTAGTTACCCACTAACAACTCTTTGTTGCATTCTTCCTTAGGAATAGAATCCTGATTCTGTTGGAGTTGGCAATGTGTGCAAATAAAAACTCCTTCATTTATAAACTTCTCTTGCAGAAAGTGGTGGCCAGGTGGTACCACTCTGGCTAGTGAGCTGTCATAGAAATTGTTGGGAGATGCTTGAGGAAAATGCTCCTTAAGAAGAGTGACATGTTCAGCTTTCTTTCATTATTTTTTCATGCCTTTATCTTTTTTCTTGTTTGGAATAAAATAATGGCTATGCAGCATATATTTTAAGATACCAAGTCAAAGGCCACTCAAATCACAAACCCTTGGCCATGACATACTTAAGATGCTGAACCAATACTTACAATTGTCTACCTTACGACTGCTCAGAATGTAAGAAACTTATGTCCTTTATGTTTACTCCAGTGTAGTTAGATCCTTTCTTGCAGCCAAACTCAATTCCTAACTCATAATAATATAATAAATAGAAAAAGGAAGAAATACTTTCCTTAGTAGCAGAATAGAAAAAAACAGTAAGGGGAAAAATATATTACTTTACATGGTAAATATTGATGGGTAATTACATTTGTGTCATAACATGTCAGTTTGTTTTGTTAGGAATTTAAAAGCAGAGGCTAGATAATCTCATTATTTGTCATTGCATATATGAGAGCAGACACAAAAGCATGCTTTACATTAGCTATGAGTTGAATTGTGTCCCACCTAAAAGGTATGTTGAGGGCCTAACCTCCAGCCCCTCAGAATGTGACCTTATTCGGAATTAGGATCCTTGAAGAGGTAATTAGTTAAATTAAGATGAGATCACTCTGGAGTAGGATAGATCCTAAATCCAGTATGACTGGTATCCTTACAAAAAGAGAAAACAGAGACTCAGAAGAAGGAGAATGCCATGTGTCAACCGAGGCAGAGATTGGAGTGTTGCAGCTGCAAAAGCTAAGGGATGCCAGGGGTCAATGGTCACCATCAGAAGCTAGGAAGAGGCAAGTGAGTATTCTTTGCAGAGTCTCAGAGGAAACATGGGCCTGCTGACACCTTGATTTTGGACTGCTAGACTCCAAAACTGGAAGAGGATAAATTTCTGTTGTTTGAGCCACCAGATTGTGGTACTATTTTGTAGCAACCCTAGAAAATGAATACAAAACAAAACCAAAATATTTGTATTCTAGAATATTAATGTATTTTGATAGTTTTAATCAAGAGAATTGTGAGTCTAATTTGAATAACTTTTCCTGGTTATGGATTTTCTGATTTTTTTGTCTTAGAAAATACAGAAACATTAAAAGAAGAAAATTAAAGCTGTCTACAATCCCAATGCCCACAAAAAAAAAATCACTAATATTTTGCAGCATTTGTTTTTAATATTTCTTGTATGGAATTTGTATATGATATTTTTAGGTATGTTTGTATATGTGCCTGTATGTTCATTACATGTGTGAGAGAAAGAGAAGGACATTGTGTAAATGATGTATTATATTTCTCCCTCACTCTTTCATTCATTTCTTCCGTAAATATTCAGAAAGCACTCTGAATGCCCAGGCACTTTCCTGGGTACTGGAGATACAGTAGTGAACACATCAGGCAAAATTCATTCTTTTGTATATTTTGCAATTTGATTCCTCATGTAAAAGACTTAGCCTGGCATTTCCAAAGCAGTGTTAGAACAAAGCAACACAGGTTGTTACAGGAGAACCTCCACTGAAACCAAACCCACACAGGAGAGCTTCAGGAGGGCTTCCAGAAGGAAGTCAGGCCTCAGCTGAGGTCAGATGGATGAGCGGCAGCCAGCCAGGAGAAGAGGAGCAAAGGTGATCCAAGCAGAGAGAGAAACTTATACAAAGACCTGTGGACACCAGGGAACAGGATGTAATTGAAGAACATAAAGAAGCTTCCTATTTCCAGAGTATGAGTAGAAGAGGAGCATTGGCAAGAGGTGAGGTATGCAAAGGTGAGACCATGCAGGATCTTTTAAATCCTATTTAAAAGTTAGACTGTTTTAATACAGATAGATAGTAAGATGTTTATGTAAATAAAATGAGATGATTAGTTTTACATTTTAGGAAGATCTGTTGGGTAACAGAGGAAGGATTTGTTGAAAAGGGACAAGGTGGCTGAAGTGGCCTCTGGGAAACACAATGGCAGCCCTAAATGAGGCGTGCGCCTTGAGGATTGGAACGTCATTGAGAGGTAAAAAGAGGAAGTAGTTGACATTGGCATAACAAGCCAACTAAAAAGAGAGTGACCAAGCGAGAGTGATCAGAGTTAATCCCATACTTCCAGCTTGGCCAGCTGGGTGGACAGTGGTACCAGTCTTGAGATAGCATAGAGGACACAGGAAGAAGAGAAAGTTTGGAGGGAGTAGGATGAAAGGGATAATTAATATTTGACATTTTGCATTCCAAATGGCTGCAAGACACCTACTTGGGTTGACGCTTGAGGAATATGGCTGACTCACAATAAAGAATTTTGAGCCAGAGGTTGGAGTTGTCAGTGAATTGTTGATGTTGTTGGGGCTTTGGGAATAAGCAAGAATGCACATTGAGGATGTCAGACTCCAAAGAAAATGACAGACTGAATTTGGAGGAGTACCAGGATTTCAGGGACAGACAGAGTAAGTGAACCTACACCAGAGACAGCAAAGGAGAAACCAGAACAGAGAAAGAACGAAGAATGTACAATGTCATAGAAGTCAAGCAGTGATTGCCTGCCCTGGAGTAAATCATTATACAGTTGTAATGACTAAAACAATGTAGTTCTGGTGTAAGAAGTGGTAGATCAATAGAAATTATAGTGAATCTAGAAAATATATAAATATATGTGGGAATTATCTAGAAAAATATTTAAATATCTGTGATAATGTATTCTATAATAAAAGCAAAATTTTCAGTTGGTTGCTGAGCAGATGCATTATTTAGTAAATGTTATCGGGTCAAGTAGCCAGTTATTTGGGAGTATGTACATAGGAGATAATCTTTTCATCTTTCCTTATACAAATAAAATTTCTAGGGGTACCAGAAATGGAAATATTTACAAAATAAGATTGTAAAATTATTTTAAAATGATATAAGTGGTATTTTTTTTTTTTTTTTTTTTTTTTTTTTTTTTGTAAAACAGTATTGGGAATGGGAAAGCCATTCTAAGCAAGACATGAAGGCCAGAAACCATAAAAAAAAATTCATACATATAGGTAAATACAAACTTAAAACTTTTCCATAAAAAGTCATAAAATGCAGCTAAAATATGGGGGAAAGTGGCAATATATATGAAAAAGGACTACTATCCCTCCTATACAAAAGGCTCTAAGGAACTGGTCGTACCAGTCTTTGCCATTACTATTACTTATTATTTTCATTTTCTTTCCTTTCCAGCTTCAAATCCCTTGCCATCATTTTAACATTTGTCTCACATTCAGGAATATTGTTGATGTATCTGCTTTTGTCGTTCTGTCTCATATTCTTGGACTTTTGAATAAATTTAATTTTCTATATTTCAAAAGCATTTTATAAACAAATGTGCATATTTTGGAAAGCCTCAGAAACTAAATTTCGCCATTCTGCTTATGTAATTGAAACCATGCCCGAGTTAAGAATTTTCTTACTTTGAATTACATAATAAGGTAAATATAGGATTTTCTAGCCTGCTACATTTTATGGACACCAAGATCTGTTACTCTGAATTTTTCTTCTGTGTGAATCATTTCTCACAGGTACTTAGAATGAATACATCCTGGTTCTGAAAGAGTTTATAGAACTCCTTAACCTTCCCACCATGGTTTTTACATTACCGAATTAGACATCATTTATAATATTTGTTCATTTAAAAGGTCTCTCTCTTACAAAAGGAACTAGTGTAATTCAAGAAACTATTTTAAACTAATATTTATTTAGTGATTTCCAGCATATTGAGTGATTAAAAATATTCTGCTATTTGAATCTCACAACAATCTCATGGATAATCAGAACATAATCACCTAAGATTCCCATTTTACAAATGAGTATGGTAAGGTTAATATATTATAGATGATATAAATTGGCTAAGGTCATATGGCAAGAAAAAAGTCAAGCCTGGCACTGCAATCTAAATTCCATCATTTTTATTTGACTTATATCTGCTTGTTGATAAGGTATTTTTTTTTGTTTCCATGGTTGTGATTACCTTTGTTCTTAACAAAGAAAGGAGAGAGAGGCAGAAGACAACAGCATTGTGTTGTTCCTTTTCTACATTATTTGATAACCAGGATTACCGGTCACAAGATGTTATATCTAAGACAGAATCTAATGTCATTGGAGAGTCATTGCTTTGTGGTCATAAAATGCAAATAGCATAGAATCTCCAATTTAAAAGCATACTGATCATATTTATTGAGCTCATGGTTGTTTTTAGCAAATATTGCTGATCTAAAAGTAAGGTAATTTTGAAGGACTATTTCACAGTGACTAGAATTAATTTTGAAGACTAATTCCTACTGCTAAGAAGGTAACACACTCATCCTCTTTACAAGCCCACGGTTTTATAGCATGTACTAAGAGTATTTAATCATTCTTTCTCAAACATGGTAATGTTGGCCTCTTTTAACTGTAGAAATCACAGAAGAAATTCATTACACTTTAGGAACTTGTTTTATCTTTACATTATTTGAAAAAGAAGTACTAGGCGTGGTGCAGGCGGTGCTGGTGGAAAGGCGTCAGGCAGGTGAATCAACAAAGACGATAAATACATGTATACATAAAGGAATGCAACATCAAAGCAAATAGCATTAAGTCATCTCTTTTTTTCTTTTCTTTTTTTTTAAATAAATTTTTTATCAAATCTTCCAAAACCTAGCAATGTACAAAGTTCAGTTATTACTGTAGATAAGATACTCATGCTAAAGTGAAACTGCAAAAAATTTTTACCTAATTGTCTTCCTTACCAATGTTACAATTTTCACCCTATATTTTTAAGTTCATTCTCTTTTTTCTTTAGCATAAATTTACACATTAAAATGCTAGGTAGATATTTGGTTAAGTAGAAGTGTAATTTTTTATTAGAAGTAATTTTGGAGCAAAGCTAAACCAATGCAACAACAGGTTAAAAAAAAAAAACACACACACACGACAGACACTATACCTACCCACAACAAATAGCCATTCTCCACATCCTGAGAATGTATGTTTGTTGTAATCACTTAGTGACAAGAACAACAAATAAATCTCTCAAGGCTGCCACGCCTAGAGCTGTCTGTGGGATCTACAAAAACACAGGTCCTGTGTTTGGGGCTTTCTGAGAACAATGTTTTCAACGTTTCTGATAATGAGTTGGATTAAGTGCCACCAATATGTGATTTGTGGGTTAAATTCCAAAATAACGGGAGCCTACCATTAACCTACCTACTCTTTAAAC
>RJWJ010004925.1:0-71909 GCA_004363605.1 Indri indri
TATCTGAAATCAACAGTGCGTTTGTCTATATTTTTATAAAAAATATTTACAAAAACTTTTATAAAATTTATAATTTTAGAATTTTTTTCTCCTTATTAGTTTTTAAAATTTAAGTATTTTCTAGACTTTTTAAATCTAAAGAATGGAATACTTTTAGTATTTCTCACCAGAATAGGTATGCTAGGAATCTAGACTCTTGCTAGAAGTCGTTTGCCAAAATTTTTTAATCAGTGAAGTATTAGATAGTTAAGAATGATCAAGTTTTTTTTTTTTTTTTGAGACAGAGTCTGGCTCTGTTGCCCGGGCTAAAGTGACGTGGCGTCAGCCTAGCTCACAGCAACCTCAAACTCCTAGGCTCAAGCAATCCTACTGCCTCAGCCTCCTGAGTAGCTGGGACTACAGGCATACGCCACCATGCCTGGCTAATTTTTTTCTGTATATTTTTAGTTGTCCAGCTAATTTCTTTCTATTTTTAGTAGAGACAGGGTCTCACTCTTGCTCAGGCTGGTCTCGAACTCCTGACCTTGAGTGATCCACCCGCCTCATCCTCCCAAAGTGCTAGGATCACAAGAATGATCAAGTTTTAACTTAGCACATCCACCTAGTGTTTTGTGTATTCATAAATAACATGACTATGGAGTACTCTCAGATCTGAGAGGTGTAATAAAAATTTCATATTTAAGACATTTTTTTCTCTTCTCTTGGTGGGGCAGAAAATGAAGCATAACACCTGAAACATGCCTTACAATTTTACTAGATCCAGCTGAGTATGTTTTAGTGTCTATTTTAACTCATAATTCCTTTGAAGAGAGAAGAGAATGCAGCTGTTTCTCCCTCTTTGGTTACTGCAGATGTTATTGACACTTGATATGATAAATGCATGTATGTTCATGTTTTAATTGCCTCTTACAAGGCATATGCAGTCTTTCTTTGAACAGTTTTCCTGAATTAATTGGAATATTAAAGGCACTAGAGGCAGAAGTCTTAATGAGTCTTACATGCGCTATGTATCATTAAAGGACATGAAAAGTCTCGTAGTGTGGTCCTGTTACATATGCGGTGTGTCTCATCTAAGATTGTGTTCAAATTACTATGCTGCGTTCTTATCCTGACATTCTCCTAGGAGGTGGAAACCATCCCCTGCTGGTGCCGTATGATACACTGACAGCCAAAGAGAAAGCCAAGGACAGGGAGAAAGCACAGGACATCCTCAAGTTCTTGCAGATCAATGGATATGTTGTATCCAGGTAAAAGTGCACCTACCCCAATTACACATTCTTTTCATAAGACTGAATATTTAAATATACCCATCAGATTTAAAGCTTAAAATGAATTCAGTGATCTGTTTAAACCTTAGAGCTACTGTTTAGTATGTTCAAAATGCACACATATCAGAAACATTAATGTCCTTAGCTGTTTGCCACGTAACTGAGTTCCTTTGCTACTTATATTAAATCACCTTCCATCATTTAGGCAAAATCCCTAAGGCCAAAAAATCACTCTCTATTTTTGTAAAGGCAACACTTTATTGCATAGTAATAGAGTTATTCACTGCAGTTTCATGTTAGATGCAAAGTATTCCTCATAAAGTAAATCTCATTTTTCCCTTGAGCTACAAGAATATTTGATAAACTTCAAAATTTGTACGTTTGTGTATTTTCTTTTTTTATAAAATTTTACCTTCTAAGAGACTTTGTGTAAATTGCTTTTCATATTTCATTTTTTGCTAGAGGATTTAAGGACCTGGAATTGGACACACCTTCTATTGAGAAACGATTTGCTTATAGCTTCCTCCAACAACTCATTCGTTATGTGGATGAAGCCCACCAGTATATCCTGGAGTTTGGTAGGTACCATATTCCTATTGCTAATAGCCCAGTTTTTGTTGTTCTTAATGTTTACAACATCAGGATATAGAAAAGCATATTCTACTGGGCTGTTTCCTGATAGTATAAGCATGTCTCCTATTCATCCTAGTACTAAGTAGCGTCCAACAGTCAATAGACAAACAAGTTCTTTGTGAGTGGGTTAAGTTTGTGAACTTTTAGAAAAATCTAACATATATACTTGGGAGGCTAAGGTGGGAGGATTGCTTGAGCCCAAGGGTTCAAGAACATCCTGGGCAACATAGCGAGACCCTATCTCAAAAAAAAAAAAAAAACACACAAAAAATCTGACATGTAATTCTTTTCTTCCTATGTTTGTTGGCATTGATTTTTTTCATTTTGAAAGATACGTTGGAAAGACATCAAAATTTAAAGATAGAGTTGAATCTTTCCTATGATAATAATTGTTCTACTCATTAAAAAAAAAACTCTATAGATTCTCAAAAATTCTAAACATTGTAAATAAAGGCTTCGAGTTTAGCTTTTGTAGGGACATACATTTAAGCTAGAGTACCTGCAGTGCAGAATGCTTTATTATGCTCTTAGGGTACAATGAAAGAGCTTCTTCCCATCTATCCCAGGGCCACCTCAACACAAAAAGAACTCACTATTTTGTGTCTCAAATTCAGAACAGACCATCAAAGCAGCCTCCTGTCACTTCCGTTATTTTGTGATCCTCCTCAGCAATGTTGAATTAAAATTCAACTTGTCAATTACACCTTCATGTCAGATCATCTTCTAGACACTGGTTGGTAATATGATATAAGGAAGTACGGTTTGTTCCCTTTTGAAAACAGTGTGTTCTTCTGCTTGTTATCCTTTTATTTTCTTTTTCGCTCTCAAGGTTTTCTTTTTGTTTTTGCTTTTAATACTCATTCCTTCTATCTTTTTTTTTTTTGAATCAGAGTCACCCTGGGTGGAGTGCAGTGGTGTCATCATAGCTCATTGCAACCTCCAACTCCTGTGTTTAAGGGATCCTCCTGCATCAGCCTCCCAAGTAGCTGGGACTACAGGCACACACCACCGTGCCCGGCTAATGTTTCTATTTTTAGTGGAGCCCAGGGTATTACTCTTGCTTGGGCTGGTCTCGAACTCCTGAGCTCAAGCAATCCTCCCGCCTTGGCCTCCTAGAGTGCTGGGATCACAGACGTGAGCCACTGCGCACAGCCACCTTCTGTCTTTCAACACGTTTCCTCTGGGCCCGTCATCCTGGATCCCTTAGCTGCTGTTTTTCTTAGACTTTAAATTTAGTTTCTGGTATAGCATCAGGTTAAAGTTTTTAGAAATTCAAGCTCTGGTATTTTCTTGTTTCTGGCTCCCTATATCCTAAATGTGATGAAAGATTTCCCAGTTGACCATCATTCTCGTAAACAACTGCCCTTTCTTTCTACCTGCCTCTTTATCTACAGTCCAAATACTGCGTTATTGCTCTCTTCTTAATCATCTTTTTCATAAAAACTAACTATACAGACTAGAATATGTAACATAATCTCTCTAACTCTTACAACTATAATTTTTAAAAATATGATTCCTGATTCATCCTAACAAGTAGCCAAATTAGCCTGAATTAATGAAATTTGACCTCCAAGAAAGCAAATGAAGCAGTGGTGAATTTTTGAAGCTCTCATGCACAAAGTTAAATATTACAATTTCTGATCTGCATTTAAAAGGATCTGATGGAGGAGCACCCCCAAGATCCAGTCTTCTTTCTGGTGTGGCAGAGGACAAAAGGGGGGAAATGAGTAATCGTTTGGAGAAAGGAACAAGAAAATGTTTTTGTTTTTGATTTTTTACCTTCATATGCAAAACAGAAACACAAATGTGAAAGGTAGAAATGTGTTCAGGTATTATTCAAGCTTGATTCAAATTTCTGAATAAATTACCTAGTACAGTGTTCATGTGTCCAGAGAGATGAGAATCTTGCTGCAGGACACATTCCTCCACTTAGCACATTTCATTCTTTCCACAGGATACAGGATCTTATAAACCGGTGGTTCCCAACCTTTTTGGTACCAGGGACTGTTTTCATAGAAGACAATTTTTCTTCTATGGGGGGAGGGGGGTGGAATGGGAGCAGTGGGGAGCAGCTGTAAATGCAGATGTGGCCAGGTTCCTAACAGGCCATGGACTGGGACCTGTCTGTGGCCTGGGAGTTGGGGACCGCAGTTACAAACTGGGTAGAAAGCAGGTTACAATGACAGAGCCCAACAAAATGACATTTTTTACAATTCCTGCTGTTGTATGTACTTTTTTCGCATGTCTGTGCCAGGGCAAATTATGTATAACTCTGTTAGATGAACAGATAGAGCTGTGATTGTCAATACCATCATTTATTTTAATTTCCATCTTTCATTGTTATTGCAAGGAAAACTGCTATATTGCCTTCTCCCTTTATTCTCCTCATTATTGTCTTTGCAACACATCTTTAACTTACTCATTCCTAGATCTAAGCTAACTGCGATAGTGAGAATAAACATATGTCTTTGTCTAATTTTTGTATTATTCTATAGATCATATTCTTTCCAAATCTTTTTGCATTTGCACATAAGCGTTTTTGTTAAAATGTGCAGTAAAAGACAAGAAATTTCCTATTTAATTCCTTGAAATATTAGCAGATTTGGCTGTGCACAAAATTTTGCCTTGACATACTTTATATGACAAAGTCCCTTATATGGACCCAGCACTTTTGCATAATGTGCTCAAAAGAGATTTAATGACAAAGTAATACAAAAATGAAATTTGCAACTGTTAAAAAGATATCATTTTCTTTTATCTGTTCCTGGGGAGAGCATTGTTCTGGTATTATAAAATATTACCTAAGTTTCCTAAAAATTATCCTGAATTTATGTCTAAGATTTGATAAAGTATATCTCAAATTATTTTTATTTCTATTTGCAAAAGAACTTTTTCAAGCAAAGTCAGTTTGATTCTGATGAAAGCTGGAAGCTCTGCTTACAAATTTTGCTAAAACATGATATAAAATTGTGAATTTTTTAGCTCTCCAATATGTTCTGCCTATCATCATGGTTATTATAGTTTATTATCATCTCTTCAATATATATATAAAATGACTTCTGTATGCATGAAGGAGGTAAGAAAGGCCACCTTCTAAGGTAAATTCATTAGGTTAAACTAATTCTTAACCTTGAATCATTTTCAAAACCATGGGGCAAGACTTGGGTGTTTTTGCTTTGCTTATGGAAATTATCTTTTGACACAGGTCAGAACTGCTTTTTTCTTTAGCAGAATGCTAATTTTCCAACTTAGTATTAAAATTGTTATCTTCCTCCTCATTGCAGACCCTAACTTCCTACTGATTTCGAGTTTGTATATTAAAATTGGAAGCTTTGACTTTTAGTCACGCCCAAAGATAGCCATCTTTATTAGAGGCCAGGCTTAAACTCTAACCAATTATGTGGACTCGATTTATACTCACTTTCCTCTCCCCAGTGAGCTTCCTTCCCTAAAGGCTAATGACGACCTGGGATTTTTACTTGATTCTGTTCCATTTTCTCTCTGCATGTCAGTAAGATCTCAAAACCACACAAGCGTTTGTGCTCCTAACCATAAATATGGACTGTCCCTAATAGCTTTTTTGTTTGGATTTGTGTATTTTTAAAAAATTCTTTTTTTAAATTACACTGTTGAATTTAGCCTTTGTAATTTTGGTTGGCTTTTTATATTCAGCTTAGTGGGATGATACATTTAGCAATGCCTTTTAAACTTTGCATTTTGGGTGAATATTCTTCTAGTGCTTGAAGTGCAACATGTACCTAAAAACTCTTCATGTCTACAGATGGTGGCAGCAGAGGCAAAGGAGAACATTTCCCTTATGAGCAAGAAATCAAGTTCTTTGCAAAAGTACAGTATACTATCCATCTTGTTTTCGCTTCAGTGTGTTTGCTTACAAAATATACTCATTAGATTGTTGCCCCGTTTCAGAATGTACTTGTCTACAAATGTGAATTTTACTACAAGTAAATATTCTGTGGCATGAAAATAACTGCATGAATCATGCTTCAGCACATGTGGTCATACTTTAACTTGCTCTGATTTCCCTGCTATCATCCTCAAATGACTTCATTCTATCAGGGGTTTAATTCAAAGTTGGCATTTTGTCTTTATCGTGTGATGTAGAGGAAAAATATCTATTTCTTGACATTTGAATATTGTTATGACTTTAAATTTTTAGATGAGTATTTCTTTTATCATTAGGAAACACAGTAGTTAATTTATAAATGGGTACATTTCAAGAACCTTTAGTGTAGAATCTTTATTTTGGGACCTTAGTCCTACTCATTTTATAGAGGTTCAGAGAGGATAAATTGATAATATTCGCAGTGTATCCCATTGCTGTTATCCATTCCATTTCATAAGGATTTATCAAGAATTTGCTGTATTACTGGAAATCCATCACTTCCTTTTGGCCAAAAAGGGAAGGGGATGAAGAGTTTAAAAGTCTCCGTATTGGTTTAATTCACTTTCTCAATATTTATGCTGTGCCTAGTCTGTGTCAGGCATTAGGCAGTGGCCTGGGGATTGTCATGAAGACACAATGCCCTTGGGTAAGATTTCCTGTTTACGACACCTTGTAGTTACCCTGAAGACCTAATTATTGCTATCAATTTCCTTTCAAAGTGCTTCCATTCAGTAGCTATTACAAATATTTGCTATAAATGCATCTTAGTATGGATTCTAAAATAGCATGCTTTTTGATTGATTACTATTTGGCTTCTAGTATGTTTTCGGAATTGTGTCCTTTACTGTAAGGGAGGTTTCTCTTGTCTTTTCTTTCTACTCAGTATAGCACTCAGAGTCTGTTCTAATCATGTGAAAATCTGAAGTTTGTCCTGGGGTGTGCACTGGTAGCGATAGGTAGACAGATAGAGATATATCTATATGTATCTCCAGTGTCTACTAGGTTGTAACCCCCCTTGGCAGCCAGTTATCAGAGTGCTGTATTCATGGCCTCTCATCAGACCTTCAAGATACATTCTGTTGCCTGTATACTCAGCACCTGTAGTGATTTTGTTTACAGATGCTTGGTGTGACTTAATTTCTACTAAGTCTATATTCATTCATTCATCATATTAATTGAGTGCCTACTATGTGCTAATCACTAAATTCAGGCAATGTTACAACTTTCAAGGAAGATTAATAAAAATTTGTGTATTCCTCCATTATATATAATTGTGCTATACCATGTGGTAGGAAAAAAAGTGTATTTAGATAGACTTAAGTTTGAATATTGGCAGTGCCAATTATTAGTATTTTTTTCATTTATTCATCCAACAAATATTTATCCAGTGCTTGCTATAGGCCCCACACAGCCCTTAGCACTGGGGATTCAGTGGTAAAGAAAACAGACCAATTAGCAGTTCTAGAGGCCAGGAAAGGGTTATAGTGAGAAAGAAACCCAGCAATGTTTCTTGCTTTTGTGTACCTGATAGGCTCCTAGGGAGAGAGACTTTAGTCCAAAATCACACACACAAAACGTAAAATTATAAATGATGTTGTAAGAGCAGAGAATATGGGATTTTGTTTGGTTGAGATCAGCAAAGGCTTATCTGATGAAGTGCCACTGAGCTGAGGTCTGCAGGGGCAGTGAAGTGAATAGATCATGGAGCGTGGAAGAACATTTCAGACAGAGGGAATGGCATGTGCAAAGACACGTGGCATGAGCGGACAGAGTAAGGAAGAGGAATCCGCCCAAGGCCAGCAGGACTAAATGTGCGCAGAGGTAGGAGGTGGGCTTTGAGAAAGGCCAGGTGAAAAGAACATTGCGTAGGCAAGTAAGTTGCAACATGACTTTGAGTAAGTCACTCACGGTCTGTGTCTCCATTTAGACCCGTAGAGCAGAAGCGATGGCATCTACAGTACAGAGTGGTTACTACAGATGAAATGGCACCGTGTCGATTGCAATCCTCACACATAGTAGAGACTCAATGTAATATGGTAGTCATGGGTTACTTTTTGAGCCTGTTGGGCACTGAACTGTATTACGTGAAAATATTGAGAATATTTTATTTTGAGAAAATGCTGAGAATAATTGCAAATTGCTGAAAATTTGCTCTGTTCCCCATAATCATATCCCACCATATTCGTCTCCTCCCAGCCCTCCAACCGCAGACTGGAGACAGCAGAGTGCAATGTAGGAGAGGCGTACTCTGACACGGTGCTAACTGCATGGGTATCAGGGCCCCTGTCGCATGTGAACAGAACTCTGACTGCTCCAAAGCCTCAGCTCTCATGCATCCTCCAAAAGGTTCCACTGCGTAGATCTGTTTTCTTTTTCTTTCTTTCAGGTCGTTCTTCCTTTAATTGATCAGTATTTCAAAAACCATCGTTTATACTTCTTATCTGCAGCAAGCAGACCTCTCTGCTCTGGAGGACACGCATCAAACAAAGAGAAAGAAATGGTGACTAGGTAAACAGCTCTAAAAATAAAATCTGTTGTTTGACTTAAGAGTATATGCGTTTGCAAAGAGAGCCTGAGGACCTCGAAGTGGGAACACGTGGAGAGTGTCCTCCCATCTTCCCTGGTCCCTGTCCTCTTGGAATCCAGCACCAGAGGAGGATGGTTTCTGCAAGTTGAGATAGTGTTCTAGATATGGAGTTTCTTTATATCTTGCTGCTAAATGTAATGCTGAGTAGAAAAGAATAAAATACCCAAGACAGAATTGACAGGCAGGGACTGGAGATGCATCACCTATTAGTATCGGTGATAAATGGTACTTTCAACATGAGTTTCTTTAACATTTTTGTAAATCTAATATTTTTGCCAGCCTTTATTTTTCAGGAAGGCAGAATCCCATTTACACAAATTTAATTTAATTTAAAAACTAATGAACGATCTTGGAAGAAAATGAAGTAAAAATACATACTATCTGAATGTTTCTCCTCATGCCACTCCAGCCAGCATCTTAGCAATGTCTTCTCATTTCTTTTTACACCAAAATATTCTTTGTAAATCTATTTGTGATTCTGTTGGAAATTTAATGTTTTTCCCTCAAAATTCTGCTAGAACTTAGTATACATGAGAATCAATCACTGAACAAATCTGCTTCTGTATTATTATACTGCTCAAAAGTCCATACCAAGATTTTAGATTGTATCTGACCAAAATTTCTATAAAAGTGAGTAAACCGTATAAAGTAGAACACTGAGGCTTTCCTTGGACTCGACTTTAATGCTATGCCCGATGGCAGCACAGCAATAGTATCCCCCTGTTGGACAGAGTGAGATGAGACTGAACACAGACTGTCATTGAGGGTGGACAAGAAATAAGATTTCTGCATTATGTAACATTGGGAACACAACTAAAATGGAATTTTCAGCTCATCTCTTTAATTTATTGTCTGTTTTCCCAACCAGTAAGTGACTAGTCACGTGATAAAGGATTGCAATGGCATAAAAAATGTCCTCAGACATCATCAGATAGTAATTTTCCCATGAAGTTGATAAAATTGATTATAGTTAAAATAACAGAATGGAATCCGTTCCAGGGACACACCTCGTTTCCGTAAGTTGGCACCAGTTGGAGAGAAGCAATGCAGTGTTGCTTTCCAAGATGTGAATTTTCGCCCCTTCCCGTGTTGGCATGGCTTTGCCTCCTGCCTTCCCTAGGCAGGAGAGTGGCTGGTCCCTCACCATTTCACCAACATTCTCATCCACTCTTTGGGCCAGTGTCCTCCTGTGGATTGTGAGTGCAACACCAGAGCTAGAAAACCCTGAGCACCAAGTTACCCCTAAACATCATGAAACTGAGAACTCTCCTGAGTCTTCTACTCCTCCCTGGGTCCTGTTAGCCTTTTGTAACAGAAACTTTGTTCCCAGAGGATGTTGTACATTTAGATGTCACTCGGTTACATAAATCAAGAGATAATAGCATCAGAGAAAATAGAGAAAATACGAATAAATTGATGCAAATTCTGCTTTTTTCCTCCCCTCCTGTCTTGTGTTTTATTATAGCCATTCAATTTTAGCCTTACCCTCAGAACTATTTACTGACCACAAAATATGCATGTATCAAAATAGCAAGTTGCCTTTCTTAAACATATATAATTTTTGTTAATTAGACCTCTATATAGCTAGAAAAAAATTTATAGAACTAGGCACCAAAAAAAAAAAAGAGCCTATTTGGCTTTACAGAGTCTGAACCCTCAGAGA
This sequence comes from Indri indri, assembly GCA_004363605.1. Lineage (NCBI taxonomy): Eukaryota > Metazoa > Chordata > Mammalia > Primates > Indriidae > Indri > Indri indri. The sequence goes on from RJWJ010004925.1 coordinate 10,056, forward strand.
ATAAATCAGAAGAACATTACTATTCTGTGCTAGCCTCAGTTGATGTAGTTTTGTGGCCCTAGACTACCCTTCTCTAATGACTTTGCACTAGAACGTTTTTAATTACCAGTCATGTGCCGTATAACCAGGTTTCAGTCAATGATGGACCTCATATACAACAGTGGTCCCATAAGATTATAATACCATATTTTTACTACTCCTTTTAGGTATGTTTAGATGCGCTAATACTTACCATTGTGTTACAATTGCCTACAGTGTGCAGTACAGTAATGTGCTATACAGGTGTGTGGCCAAGCAGCATAGGCTATACCATAGGTACAGCTTAGGTATGTAGTGGGCTACACCATCTTGGTTTGTGTAAGTCCACTCTGTGATGTTCTCACAATGACGAAATTGCCTAACGACACGTTTCGCAAACCATATCCCTGTCGTTAAGCGATACGTGACTATATTTTATCTTTAGTTTTTCTTTGCCTAATGGAAAAAGGCTGGTAAATTTTACTTCTCCCATTAGTATTTCCAAAAAGAAGCATGTGCTATTTAAAATTCCAACATATAGAAAATAGGACGCATAATAGAAGTAACTTATTTTTATTACAGGATATTAGTGTCAAACACAGGTAGAATTTAACCTCAGAAGAAAAATTCATAGATGAAAAAATGAATAGGGAAATAAATTATGGTGCATGTATATATAAAATGCTGTGTAGTTATTAAAATTATGATGAGTATGAATATCTAATAACTTACAAAAATGATCATGCTAAAAAATAAAATATATGTTTAAATAATATTAGCTCACCTTTCTAAAAAAACCTAAATTTGTATGTATATAAAAATACTGGTAGGAAATAAACTTAATTTTAACAGGTTTTTTTCCTACAGGTAGTGTATTATAAATTTTTTCTTACTATTTTCATGTATTTTCCAAATGCTGAAAATAAAAAGGTCTTACTTTTGTAATCATACAAATATGTTTTAAAGCAACCAATAATACCATCGCAATAGTAAGAAAAAACAAGCTAATTTCTTTGACATGTTGAAATGGAATCACTGAAATTTATAAATGTCTGATTTCGTACCACTGGAGTTCAATATTACTTAAGTGAATACAGTGAGTAAAAAAATAAGATAAAATAGATAAAATCTGATAAAATAGGTAAAAAACTGGCCCTACTACTATGAAAAAAATAAGCATATCTTCACGCACATGATAAATATTACAATGATGTTTTAATTTGTATTTAACTGATTTGAGTAGCAGTAGTCGTGTGGGTCTTGGTTAACTTATGCTGAAAACTGATAGTTCCATGAAATGTTTAGATGCTTCCTGCCACTAGAAATTATGTATTGAGCATTTACTATGTTTAAAGTCAGTACTTTCATGTCTGGAATGTACCTTGCAGTAGCTAAGGACATGAATATGAATATAGCCCTAACAGAAGGAAGCCAAGCAGTGCTGTGGGGGTTCAAAGTAAAGTCAGACCACATTAGATGGATACAGAGGGGCTAGAGATTTATGGAAGGTATGTCATTCCAAGTTGATCTTAAAGAATTTTTAGGTCAGAGATTAAAAAAGGGGAATATTTTCTAAATATAAATAACCACATAAATAAAGTATAGAAGCTAGTAATTTAGGGGAAATATGGATTATATTGTAATGGATATTAACTGCCAGAATAAGGAATCTATATTCTTTTAAAAATTTTAAAAGTTATATATTTATTTTTTTTACTTAATTCATTAGTATTGAGAAGCCATTGAAGCTTTTTAAGTAAGAGGATGATTGGAACTGCCCTTTGGGAGGGACAGTCTGGCAGCAAAAGGAGCAGGAGAGCTGGGAGGCCACGGCAGGTGTTCTGAACCCGCAGCAGCAACCCAGGCTATTGCAACAGATGTACTACCTCAGACGGGTGGGGCTGCCCATGGTTCGTCCAGCCGATATTTCTGAATGCCGACGATGTATAGCCTGCTTTCCAAGGTCTGAGGACAAACACAGACATACAAAAACACAGTCCCTAGCTTTAGCGAACTGAGTACAGCTGAGTTGACACATACATACGGAGCTAACTCTACAAGAAGTCGGGATGAGTGTCAGTGGAGACATTGGCGAGTGCTGGGAATATAGAAGGGTGTGAATGCAGGAGCTGGGTGTGGGAAACACGGAAGAGAGAACGTCCACGTGCCTTGGTGATGGCAAGTAGGTGTCCAACATGGTGCTGAAGTTTCAACTCTAGGTAGTTAGAACATTGTTGGTGATGCTAACAAAAGCAGCAGATTTTGGAAAAAGAGCTATTTACTAGAAGAAGAAGTTAATTTGGGGCAGGTATTTACTGAAGTGTAAATACCGGCCAGTCATTCAGCTGGACAAATCCAGCAGACAGTTGGAAATATGAGCATTTGGGGCTAATGGAGAGAATAGAGCAAGAAATAACATATTTGGGGATTATCTGTATGTATGTAATGCTCAAAGCTCTGACAAGAGATGAAACTGAAGGAGAGTAGAGAGAGAAGCAAAAAGTTCTGAATACTGACACTTGGAGAATTACTACATTTGGAGGGTTTTCTGAAGTGGGTCTTTGAAGGACATGGACAATGATTAATTAGAGAGAAAGGGAAAAAAAATATTTCTATAAAATAAAATCCAAGGGGGGTAAGAGTTTCAAAGATCTAACTAGTCAACAATGCCAAATACTGAAAAGAGATGTCCAGGAAGTAGACTGAAAAAAAAGAGGTTATTAGATTTGCTGATCAGGGGCATTGGTGAACTTCAAGGGATTGTCTCAGTACGGGGCAATGAATAAGTGTTGAAAAAAGGGAGATGCATTATACATTCAGAAGAACGTTGGTAATGACAGGAAGCAGAGAAAGGAGACAACAGCATTATGGAAAATATTTTTTAGAGAAAGCGTAGGCCGAAGTTTATAATAATCAAACCTTACATTCTGTATGGGAACTATGCTCTGAAAGTGAATTGTACAGGAAAGGAAAGAGATATGATTTGTCTTTTTGGAGGGCTCGGCCATCTGTAATGTATCTGTATTTCTCTGCGGTGGAACACGTGGTTAGGAAATAGTGGAGATAGTAACGAAGTCATTTTCTCTGTTAAATTCTCAGGCATTAAATATAAACTGATGGAATGGGATATAGAACTGTTTATTTCTCATTGTAACAAAACATCCTAGGTCTGGATTAACTGGGTTCAAAAATTATCCTAGCATTATAAATTCATCATCATTAAGAATACCTCAGAATGTTTCACCCTGGATACTGGAGAGGAATAGGTTAAAGATATCACTTGAAATAGACTGGAGCAGAGGCATCCAAATTGTGTCATTCTAAACATAATCCCTGTCTTTTGAAAAACACAGACCCTTGCTGAGGTAGCATGCACAGCTGTTAACCATAAAACTCAGTAGATGAGGGCACCTGGAATAAATTGTTCATGTTTTATTGTCCTTTTTTTTAAAAAAAAAAATATATATATATGTCTAATCATACATCTACCAGCTATTTGAGTAGGTCATTGCTTTAAAATCTTTTCACTCTGATAAGATCTTTCCCCAAACCTCAGATTCACTCAGACATTTGTGGATGAGCATTTTCTTGGAAAAGCTACAAAATGCCCTGTGTAATTAATTTCCATCTGTAAATTAATCCACATTGTTACAGAAGTGAGGTATTATTGCCCAAACTTACTATATAAGAGCTCAGCCTCACCGACGTGACACTCTCTGTCCACTTTCCTCCTGTCCTGCCACAGGTCATTCGCCTTCATCTTGTTCCGTAGCTAGTCTGCATCTCTGGTCCTGGTGAGCTATACATCTGCGCCCTGCTGGTAATGGGAGAGCTGTGCAAGAGAGCATAGGCAGTGAGGATGTAGCATTCTCATTGTTGGGAGAATCAAGCTGAGTGTGGGTGGTGCTAAGCAAAAGGATCTTTAAGGTTCTATTTCGGTAAGTGGTGGGTATGCGGAACCTGTGCTCTCTGCGAGCTCAGAAGAGTGTCGGTAGATGTGAAAACTGCCTCAGTTGTAATCTGGGAGGTCAAGTACAATGGCAGAGATTTGCAGATGGCTGGGAAAAGACCTCTTCCAGCTTGGGTTGGGAGTGTACAGGAGTGCTGGGTGTCAGGAAAGCCTTCTTGGAGTAAACGCATCCTGAGCTGGGTCCTGAGGGATGGGTGGAAGGCAGCGCAGCATGGAAGTGAGGAAGGGTAGCTCTGAACAAAGGGACCTGCCAGGAATCCACCTGACTGAGGCTTGGCGAAAACACAGGACAATAGCAGGGATCTCCCAGGTTCTGGGGCCCAATCTGAGAGTTAGTGGGTAACAGGGCTGTCATGCTGAATGCTGAATGCAGGCAACCGCTGTTTGGAATCTCCTGTTGCTAATTGCCATGAAGGACGCAAAGACCCAGGAACTTGCTCTCGAGGAGTTAAGAAACATGCTCAATTTATCATTAGCATTAAGAGCCTCTTAATGTTGTCCTCTGAGTAGTTCAAATTTCATTCCTACTTCCCTGTGTTTAAATTCACTGGATGTTTGATTTCTATTTAAGAGATGTGGTCAAGGTTGGGGAAGAAAGAAATTTCAAATAATAAAACATACTAGAACTTAGAGTTACATTTTATGTCCAGAGCACTCTACTTCTGTTGTTAAATAATGTCCATGACTTTTTAAAAAACCTAGAATTTCACTGGTACATTTGGGAAAATAAAATAAAATTTTTTCCTTGTGGTTTTTCAGTAGTTACGTTCTGATGGGGTTCATATAGATTGCTTTTATATTAATTAGCTTTGCTTTCAATTTTTTTTTTGTTTCTTTACTTATAATATGTGCTTTTTTAACCATGTTTGTTAAAGATATGCACTCAAAGACTCTTTCTTTAATACCTTTACTCCACATTCTGCTCAGAGAATTGATTCTTTCTGCGTGACATCATGTTGCTTTTTTCCGGCTCATATATCAGCTGTTTTTTTTTTCTTTTTTCTTCTCCTTTTTTTTAATTTTTTTTAATTTCTCCCTGTCTTTTCTACCTTCCCTTCCCCCTTCCCTTTTCTCTTTTGTTTTTCTTTTGTCTTCAGCCTATTCTGCAAACTTGGAGTTCTTGTCAGGCATAGGATTTCACTGTTTGGTAAGGAGACCCTTGAACAAATACCAGCATGGCCATCACTTGGTTTTCTTTGCCATTTTTGCACTGTGTTGTGTGCTGCTATGTCGCATGAGTGCATGTCTGCATGGCTGCATGCATGGTTGTCATAGGCCAAGAAAAGGTCCTCGAGGTTGTTTATATATAACACTATCTATGGTGAAATTGAGGACTGAGTCTTTTTTATACTAGTCCAAAGTATAACTGAAAATGAAACGATTGTATTATTAAAGAGCAAATGAATGAAAGTGGCAAGTTCTTCCATATTTTATTTCAGGGATAAAACAAAACCAGGCCCTTGGGTTTGTGTTTGGTTATCTGTGATAGATTAAATAATGAGCTGTTATAAATCAAAATTTTAAACTGCACTTATTTTTTTTTTTTTAATGCTCTTGACTACAGATTTGCATGTCTACTGCATTCCAAACATTGGAGCTTCATAGTCGAGACACTGACGCCAAGGAGCTTTGGAGCTTCACTTGGCAGAAGTGGCTTTTCTAGCACCACTCGCCCCAGAGTCAGTTTCTGTTTGTTTTGGGAATTCACATAGCTGAAGTCCATGTTCCTGAGCACCTGCTTCCGGACAGCCATGCAGGGTGGGCACTCACTTTCCACACATTTTCCCTGCCGTGGGGCTTTAGGACTCTATAGCAGCTGGTAGAATTTGTGTTTTGCACTTTCCTGTGTCTGATTTTATAAACTGCCAAAGCAAATTTGAGCCCTTTCCTGTATAGGTTTTGAGATAGTGTTGGGGTGATTTTAGTAATAAAACATTTAATGCATTGGTATAGATGTTATAGTTCAGTTCCATTTCCAGGAAAAACAAAAGATTAAAAAAAAGTTAAGTCATTTCTGCAAAGCCACAGTAAATAAACTGAGACATAAGTTTCTGGATATAATTAGTTAATTCTGTGTTTGGTTTCTAGTATTATTATATCTATTATTTGGCACGCTTAAATTTAGTAATCAAAATTTATATTTCATATAAATTACCTGAGTTTTTACATTAATGTTTCAGTTATTTAAAATCAATGGGGCAATTATCTTCAGAATAATTTCCAGTTGTCTGACTTTCATTTAACTTCTCTTCAACATAGGAAAATTATTATGAAAATTGTTCAGACAGGATTTTTATGTACTCTCTAATCTTCTCAGAATAACAGTGGATACAAATATTCTCCATTTATCTTCAGAGAGTAATATCTCTGAATATATAGAGCACTGATGGGGGACTTATTTCTCAGCTGCAGTTTTTACATTCTTGTTAAGGGGCGTAATATTTCTAACTTCCTACTTAATGTATATTCTTGTTTTCCTATATTACTATAATTTCCTTTAAAAATTTTTTTGAAGTATTTCATGTGTACAGTAAAGTACACAAATCTTAAAAACAACTTGATGAAATTTTATATATATATATATCCAGTTAATCATTGCTCAGGCCAAGATAAACATTTCCCACATCATAGAAGCTTCCCTTGTGCCATTTTCCAAATTATAACCATCTCCGGAGGAACCACGTGTAGACTTCCAGTCCAAGGATTAATTTTGCCTATTCTTGAACTTCCATTTTTCCTTTCGAATATATCGTTTAAGTTTGGTAATTGAAGATAAATGTGTTATGTGGTTTGTTGTAACGACTGGAGAAGAAGAACTAGACTTTAATGTTCATTCCATCTCTATGTGATCCTTTTATTCCACTTAGGCATTGTGTTTTAAATCTCTTAGCCTTTAATACTATTAATAAGACTTAATACTATTAGTCTTATTTTTAATGAGAATTGGAGACCTACTATATGTTTTTACCCCTTAAAAACAGATTTTTGCACATTCCTCAAATTATTAAAAGTGTCTATTGTTATTGCTTCAGTTTGCTTTGGCATTTGCCTGTAAAATACAAACTTCAAGAGCCTTTATCAATCAAGCATACTCTGATAGAGACTTGCCAAATTAAATTTTAAGCATTTAAAGTTTACATATTATTAGGGTTATAGCCTGGCTTTGGACAATAATATGTCCTAGAGAGAATAGTGGGCTTTGAATCAGAAAACCTAGATGTAAGTCCTATTTTTGTATCTTAACCAGCTGAATAATTCGGACAATGGACTTAAATTCTCTGAACCTGTACTTTTTTCATTTTTAAAGTAGGGTAAAATAACTACGAATCATAGAGATCCATTGTGTATCAAATCTAATGTGAAATAATGAATGTTGCAGTTCTATGTAAACTGTAACCTGATACCCTTCACATGTAAGGTATTCCAAGTCTTATTAGATTTTATTTATTAATTTGTCTAAGTCTTATTTAGATAAATCAAATTACATACAAACTAAACTCGGGGACTTAGCTTTTTAAAGTACATGCACAACGAAGCGTTTATATTATTTACTTTTTGATTTCTTAATTATGCCATTGTGGATTTTCCCAAAGAGAGAGACCTGGTAGCATATATGCAGTGGTTGTTTATATCGTCATATTCCTCTCTTATTTTTTCCTTTCACTCAACCTTTATGTTATTAATACATCATTCTCCTGCATTCATGTTTTAAAATTTTTTCATGACCTAATCTAAGTTCAGACAATTGATAGCTGAGATTAACAAAGAAACGCTTGAATTTTGTTATGATGAACAAAGGTAAAGATGTAGAAAGATACACATTAGCCTTAATATATCAGGAATTGGAGTTAAGAGGGGAACATTAAAATAAAGAGACAAAATACTTGTCCCAGTGGTGATAATTGTGGTGATCAGGGTTGGATGGGTAATGGAATATTTATTCTGTGTTCGCTGCCAAATTGTAGTTATATCTCCAAACTTCACCTGTAGTTGAAAGATTTTTCTGACATACTAAGTGAGGATTCCCAAAACTTGGACTTCTCTATCTGTACGTATCTTCAGTCTACTTGAGGATATTTCCTCTACATTGAAGAACACTGTCCAAGAATTGAGATCAATGGTGTTTTTATACGACTTCTATTCTTCTTGAGGCATTTAAACTATTCCATTTTATATATTTTTTAAAAAGGTGAGGTTTTTAAAAGTGGGGGGAGCTGTATTCCCTACAGAATTCTGGTGCATCAATTGGAATGCTTTATGGGCGGGGGAGAAAGAAAGAAAATAGTATCTTGTTTAAATACAGGCTTCCCCACTGGAACTCCGAAATGCTTGCTAGTGATTGTAAGTTGGTGCACACGTGTGTTTTGGAAATCTGGTTAGGACATAAATAGGACCTCGGCAGGTTGACAAGTGATAAGGATCCCGTTTGCCATTTTCAAGCACCCAGTGTTGACTAAGGAAATACTCTTTTTATTCCTACTATTTTTCCTCTCACTTTTGCTACCTGGAAATTCTCATTACTAATTTCAAGGCAGGTAGAGGATACATAAGCCCTCCCGTTACCATCTATTTGAACCTTCCAGTCATTTTTAGAGGAAACAGAATCTTACAACTAAGACCCCAACAGTAATAGCGATGGTGCTACAAGCGTGTGCATGTCAGGGCTCCCTAAGGTCTTTATTTTTATGTGCGAAAAAAATCTAATCCCATAGCGACATTCAGTTTGTGCATCCATTCAGTGAACATTGTGTGTTGGCTATGTGTGAGGCATCCTCTCAGGAAGTGAGGATAGAAAAATGAAGATTTCTCTCTCCACTACTGCACTGAGACCAGCCTGCAGGCATCTTTCACCTGCACTCTACTCCTGCCGCACACTAACCACTCTCTCCGAACCCCCTCTTGCCTCTCCATACTGTGCTCCGCAACGATCATACCGTATCTTCACAAACAATCGCCTCTCTCCTCACACTCCTGCATGTGCAGTGGCTTTCCATTTCTGTAGAATAGAGATCCTGTTTCTTCTCCTAGCCGTGGTAGTGCTTCACACTCTATTCCCTGTGCACCACTGCATCTCATTTTCCAGCACCTTCTCTCTTGCTCACTATGCTTCCTCAGGTTCACTCACCTTCTCTTTGCTTCTTGAATGTGTTGTGTTTCTTTCTGCTCAGGGTCTTTGCACATGCTGTGATTACTGCCTGAGGTTGGATTCCCATATGTAACACTCATCTCCTCAATCCTTCACACCCATAATAAACTATCCAGCCTTCAGATTTCAATCCAGACATTACCCTTTCAGAAAAAGCTTCCCTGGACCCCCAGTTATATTCTCTCCTTCTACCGTTATAGCATTCTCTAGCTACCTGCACCTTTCTCTCATATCACTGATGGCGTACTGGATTAACACCTTTCCTCACAGAAAACCCTCAGCTCTGTGAGGAATTGCTGTTGTATCCTCAGTGCCTAGAAGAAAGTCTGGCGTGTAGTAGGTATTTTATAAATATCTGATGAATGAATGAATGAATGAATGAATGAACAAACAAACCAACCAGGTCCTTCCTTCAAGGAACCTACAGTCTAGGCTGGGTGTTTTATGCCTTGGGAGGCTGAGGTGGGTGGATCACTTAAAGCCAGGAGTTCACCAGCCTGGGCAATATAGCCAGACCCTGTATCTATAAAAAATTTAAAAATTAGCAGGGCATGGTGGTGCACACTTATGGTCCTAGCTACTAGGGTGGCTGAAGCAGGATTGCTTGAGCCCAGGTGTTTGAGTTTGTAATGAGCTGTGATCATGCCACTGCTCTCCATTCTGAGCCACAGAGTGAGACCCTGTCTCAAAAAAGAAGAAAAAAAGCCTTCAGTCTAACAGAGAAGACAGATAAATATGCAGACACTTATGACAATGAGAATAGTGCTATGAATTTTGAAGTTTTCTCACATTCGTGAATAACCCAAGCTTTCCTTTTTTGTGCGTGCTTAGATTATTAAGAAAAATGTAGTATCTAATTATCCTACGATCTATGAGAGTCACATTTTTTTGATTCCTTAAGAGGTCCATGACACCACTTAGGGCACTTACACTGAAAAGGAAATAACACATAATTAATGACCCTTCAAATAACAAGATCATTAAACTCAACCAGCAGTGATCCTTTCAGTTCCAGGAACTATTGGAAAAGGCTGGCACAAAATATTTATCATTTGTAGCATAGGCCTTTTCTACTTTCCAGTTTTCTGGTGAATTTTTAACATTGTAGTGAGATGCTGAATCCTCCAGACACTCCCCAGAGTTACTGGAGAATTTCTGAATCAATGACATAGGAATTTCTAGGGCTACCTGCAGCAAAGCCAAAATTTTATAATATAACATGAGCATAGTGCACCAACATTTCTTCTACTTTGACCTAGCACTCAACATATACCATCATTAATACAACTTCAGTGTTAGCTAGAGAAGTATTGAACAAATATTATCATGGGTTTAAAATGAAGCCGTAGCTGTTGTTGAAATATTCGTTTTTTTCCAGGTAAGTATGCCTAATTTATACCAGTGCATAAATTTTAATGTTACGTTTAGAAGAGTTTTAAAGGTAAATAGTAAGTAAAGTAATAGAGTGAATTTCATCAACCGATATCTCTACCTGATCAATAAATTAGTGGATTATGTTGATATTTCTAATAGCTCCCCCAAAAAGCCATTCATGTGTTTAAAATGATGACTGCTGTCCTGCATCAGGAGATATTATGAAACTAATATGTTTGTAATATCTCTATCAAAGTTCAGATTGTGCTTGCATTTGCTTGGTAGGACACGTAAAAATGAAAGGACAATCATTTAAAGTGCTCAGAATCTCTGAGGATAGACCATATCTGAGAATTGAGTGGTTCTATCATGCACAATCTGTTACTATTTGCTGATCCTTTTTATTTGTAACTGAAGGATCATTAAGGTATTTCTCTCATTTAAAAATTCTGTAGTTCTGTGACAGTATACACGGAAAAGACAAGAGTTTCCTAGGTTTAACTTGCTTATGTATACTATAAAAATCTATTTTTGATAGAGAAATAAATTTACAAATATTGGAATCAGGTACCTATAATGAAAGTAATATCAAAAGATAATATTAGAACAATATAGATATTTCCTTCAATTGAACACAGCATTATGGGAGACAAATGAATAGAATATGTAGTTAATGCAGAATGTGTTCTCAGTTTAACTAAAACATCTCACCAATTTAGGGAAGCAGTAATTTCACTCTTTTCAATATCACAGACTTTGAAAAGTAATAAAGTCATTGACACGCTTTGGTTTCTCTCTATTCCCTCATAATTATGAGAGAAATTTTTATGCTCTAGCGTAATGTCGTTTCACATTATTAATAAGGATTCTGCCAAGATTAATAATTTCTTCCAAGGAGAAAATATGCAACATCATTTCAAGAGCCATGTTAAAAAATAAAGTAGAGAAGAAGAAAAATTAGGATGAATGCTGTTGCTGTCTCCAGAGGAAAGTCAACATTCTGAGAATCCTCAATCTGTCAGATTATAAAACAGAAGTGGTACCTGTTATGTCAGATTGGAGGTAGCACTGAGAATTTCTGAGTATAGAAACCTTATATTAAAAACTGCAAAACAATTTGGATTAAAGTCCAAAAAATTTATTTATATTATTTATATTACATATTTAACTTTGTTATTTTTATTAGTTAGAGAGTTGCATTATGAGAGTTGCTATGTTTTTTGAAACCCAATGTCCATTGTTACTAGAATCAAATGCAAGCTGTGATTTTATTTATTTTAATTTCAGAATATTACAGAAGTACAAACGTTTTGGTTACATAAATTGTTTTTATACCATTTGAGTCAAAGTTATAAGTGTGCCCATCACCCAGATAGTGTGCAAACACCCAAGTGTCCATCAGTACATGACTGGATTGATAAAATGTGGTATGTGTACACCATGGAGTACTACTCAGCCATAAAAAATGGTGAACTAATACCTCTAGTATTATCCTGGATGGAACTGGAGACCATTCTTCTAAGTGAAGTATCACAAAAATGAAAAAACAAACACCACACATGTACTCACCATTAAATTGGAACCAATCGATCAACACTTATGTGCAAGCTGTGATTTTAATTATGTACCCTTTATGCTTACACAACACACACAAACACACAATTAAGATTGTGTGATACAAACACACAATCTTAAGGACAAACAGACAATCTGTAATTGTTACTCCAGGTGTTTAGAGTTGATGAAAGGTGTGTTTGAGGACAAGGGAAGTAGCCAGGACCTTGAAATAGTGTGAGTTGTACGTAAAGTATCAAACTTTCTTTTTTTCATACCACTCAGAGCAATTAAGCAATTACATATAAATGTAGGCACATGAAAATCCCATCACCACCTGAAAGTTTTATTATCCTAGCACAATTTATTGGCTGTTCCTGTTCTTCCTAATAGCATGATTGACATTTCCGATGCCTCAAGAAGGGCAATATTCATGTCACCGCATACTCTGTCTCTTCAAGAATAACCATTATTTTAGGCATCCTACACATGCATTTGTTGGGTCTGCAAATTAAAATGTTGAAGACTCAATGCATATTTTTTCTACATTTCTTAAGGTCCCTTTCCCACCACTTTTTACACTGAGGTGTTTCCACCGAAAGTTGTATTGCATGTAATATGGGGTATACCAAGATGTAAAGATTCCTGGAGCTTACACTTTGTTACTTTAACAGTCACAGAGACCTCATGTTCCCAATACATACTTTCATTCAACCCACAGAACTTGTCTGGCCACTGGTGCTATATCCTACTGTTCTTACCCATATCGCACAGCCTTTCTGCAAAAACTTAATCAAGTGCCTGCTGTATGTCATACACGATTTCAGGTGAAGGGAACAAAGCTAACAAAAATCCCAGCCTCTTGAGCTTGCAGGAATGGGAAGTTTAAAATACTCCTGGTCACCCCATGGCAAAGGGCACTGGTAAACTTGGTGCAAACACTGATCATCTGTACTAAGAGACAGTAGCTCAGAAGAGAAAGGGACAGAAACAGAATTGTGTGTTTTAGGAAGAGAATGAGGGACCAGCCTCTCTGATTCGGCACTGAATAGCAGTTGCGTAGGACTTATACACATTGTGCTGCATCCCGGCTTCTCCACGGGCCTTTTCTTTCTCATTTTCTGTGCTGCATCTTCCTTGTCTTCTATACCTCCAAATGCTGGAGGTCCCAGCACTTTTTTTCTTCTGTACTTATGCTGGCTAATTCCATTCAGACCCATGATTTTAGAACTTATCTGTATGTTTATGATGCCCAAATGTATAGCTCCAGCTCAGATCTCTTTCCTGCACTGCAGAATTTTATATTAATTGCCTGTTGCAAATCTCTACCTGAATCACTAAGAGGCCCATCACACTTAACATGTGCAAATCAGAGGCCATCCCCCTCTCTCCCCGTCCTTCCACACTCAGCTTCTCCTTTTGCTTTCTTCGTACCATTAAATGGTACCACGGGTCACCCATTTCTTAGGTGAAAAACTTTAGTGTTTTCCTTGGCTCCTTTCCCCCTCACCTGACATTCAATCCGTAAGTAAATCCTTAAAATATATCCTTAATTTCTTCCCCACTAATATCCCAATCTGAGTTCACCATCATCAGTCAACCGATTAGCTCCTACAATAGCTTCTTGATTAATATCCCCTCTTGCTGTTCCAGAGTTGTCGACTTTGTGAATTCTTTTCTTATCACATACTGCTCAAAACCTATGAACGTCTTCCTGTTGCACTTAAAAAAATCCATGTGCTTTGCTCTGGTTGCCAGACTCTAGAACCCGTCCTCTCCTCACCTCTCCACTTCACACCCTACTTCTTTCCCCTTGATCTGACCCCCTTAGTGGTCAGATTGACTTCCTTGCTTGGAACACCTGAGAGCCTCAAAGCCTTTGCATGTGATGTCCCCTACGCCTGGGCCCTCCTCCCAGATAGACGCATGGTTTGTTCCTTCATGTCATTAGAACCTCTACTCCGATGCCACCTTGGAGAGAAACCCATGACCACTCGCCCTGTTATTCTGTCCAATTGCTGTAATCCCTGTTTCCTGCTATTAAAATATATTTCTTTATTGTGGTCTGACATTATATGTTGATTTTTTTTCCTAAATGGCTCATTATCTATATCCCTTATTAAAATGCAAATACCATGATGAATTTATTTTATTTATTACTGAAAGTTTGAGAATGCTTGGTATTTAATATGTATTTGTTGAGTGAGTGAATAATTAAATGAATAATACTTCTAAGGGCTACAGTAGAAGCCCTAGGACCAGCATCTGTCAATAAACGAAGAAGTAACAAACTCTGCCTTTCTGCTCATTTTGTCTTCATTATTAGCAGAAATTCTGAGATTTACAGCACAAGGTAAATGGAATTGAATTCTTAAAGAACTCAGAGTCTCAGTAAAAACTTATGTTTTTCTTATTTATATCATATTACTAAACTGGCTTGCCCATGTTCTAAGACAATTATTTCCATGTATACTGAAGCCATTTATTTTAGGATACATTTTTGTATAAAGAATATAACATTTTCAAAAACTTACATTCAAATAGGAGTTGACAACCCGAGGACTCAGGAGGTGACGGGGTGTGTGTGTGTGTGTGTGTGTGTGTGTGTGTGTGTGTGTTTGTGTATAATGAAAGTATAGAATGAGGAACTGATAATGCCGAACTATATTGTAAGTGGTCAATTTATTTTGTTACTTTGGATTCACCATTTTATTTACTTTTCTATAACGCTATCACAAAGAAAATTATATATAGTGCTTTTATTATTCATATTTCTGTACTTCCTGATAAAATATGCCAATCAAAATGAGTGAATTTCATATTACTTTCCAGAAGAGTTACTCCCATTTCAAATATCTCATAAGACTATGATTTAACTTCTTCTGCCTCTAATTATTTATTTTTTTTACATTATGGTTTGGTGCTGCTTTTTTGTTTCTTTGGGGTTTTTTTTGCCAAAGACCAACAATATTCAGGCAAATTAATTTATCTTAATGCAGTTGAATTCAGGCAAATTCATTCATCTTAATGCAGTTGAATGAAATATGAAAGCAGAGACCCTTGGAGTAATTAAAATGGAATTAAAATATTTAAACTTTTAGCCCACCTCATTTCATGAAGGATATGAGCTGACTTAAAAAGTTTGCATACAATATGATTTTAAAATAAAATGAGCTAGGATGGGGAGGGTAATGTACTTGAAGAATTCAGTTGAAACCCTTTTAGCCTGGTGCAGTGCTTTTGAATGCTTCTCGAGCATGTCGGCTATTTGGTGAGACATGCTTTATTGCTTTTCTACTTACATTTGCATAACCACCTTTAAGCAGAAAAACTGCATGATTTTAAACTTGATTATTAAAAAATACTTTAAATTATTATCTAGTTGTGCCATTGACTAATTTTTGTAACACAAATATTAATAGAAAAGAACATTGAGAAATTCTCGGGGCAATTTATGCACGTTTTGTTTCCTCCTTAGGGAATGATGCGACATCAATTGTCAACTGTCTTCATATTTTGGGTCAGACTTTGGATGCAAGGTAAGTGGATACATTGTTATCTAAATAAATGACTATAACAATGATATACATATAAGAATGTTAAGAAGGACCCAGTGTTTGATTTTATTCTTTGGATTTATAATAAAGACTTCTAGTGTAGGTGAAAAGAAAAACTCTTGTAAATTACTAATACAATGGCAGTTTATTTTTACGATCATATATAGATAATTTAATTTCAAGTAATTTCTGTAGCAGCTAGGAATACAACTGAGGGTTGAATTGGTAATGTATCATGTGAGGAAAAAAAATGGTAAATTGACAACTTTAGAGGTTGTCTTAGCTTCCAGACATGGTATTTGTGCTCAACATTCATAACATTTGGCTTTGTAGGAAACAGGAGAGTTCCATTCTCATTTTACAGATGAGTAAAGTGACACTTAAGATTGCATAGTAAGTGTGTAGGTAGACTGAATCCCCAGGCTGTGCACCTTCCACTCTGCCCTGCTATCAGCCTGACCAGAAATCAAGCATGTTGTTGACCAACTACAAAATCAGTTTATGTAGCATGATTGATTCAGCCTTAAGCCATGCATTTAGTTCATATAATATCCAGGATAAATCTAAATAAAAGTTTATAAATGTCTTCTAAAGAGAATACTCCATGATACTCTTTGATTGTCTATTCTTGTGTTTAGGATTTTATTTGAAGTGTTTCCTATAATAAATGCAGAAAGGAGACACCATTATACACCTTCATTTCCTACTAGAATTAGTGGCATTGGGGTGGGTGTTACTTCATACAAAGTTCAGCTTTCAGAGGCTTCTTTAGCAGAGACTAGATCATTCCCCCTTAAAGCATAAAATATCTGTGTCATTTGGTGTGTGGGTCTACCTGGCATTAAATGTTTCTTTCATACCCATTGTTTCAGGAAACATTCTAACTTTGTTGGATTTGAGATTAACTAAACTGGCTCAGAAGCTGTGTTTTGTTAGTTATAAAATAATTATCCTCAAAATCTGAGGCCACTAATGGAAAACATAAAGCATTAACACAGCCTTTTGCTCCAAGGTCCTAATTAAGTTGACTATGAAGGCATTTGGGGAAGGTGATTTACAGAGCAATATTGCTGTAACTTCAAGTACATTGAAAACAATTATTTTAGAGTTGATTTAAAAATTTAGTTGACTAGGTAGTACTGTAATGGAGGAATAAACATAACGTAGGATCACTTTTTATTTGTGTATTATTTGCTCCCATCAGAAGGTATAAGTTGTCCGCTATGTCCTTTCTAGGACTGTAATGAAGACTGGCCTGGAGAGTGTTAAAAGTGCGCTCAGAGCTTTTCTGGACAATGCCGCGGAGGATCTGGAGAAGACCATGGAAAATCTTAAGCAAGGCCAGTTCACCCACACCCGGAACCAACCCAAAGGGGTGACTCAGATCATCAATTACACCACGGTGGCCCTGTTGCCGATGCTGTCATCATTATTTGAACATATTGGCCAGCATCAGTTCGGAGAAGACCTAATCTGTATGTAAATTGATGACTTAGAGTGTCATTATTGAAATACACAATAGTACAACCAGAAATTGTAAAGGCCACATCCGGGTTATTCCAACGCTGCTTGTACATTAAAATGCTTTATTTTGCAAAACATTACAGGATGACATTTGATTGATAGAAACCATTGTTATAGAAATTAATCTCTGAATCACATGGACTCACAGAGAGGACCAGGAAGGTACTGGTCTTGGTTATGGACAATAACCTCTACATTGTTGGAAGTCCAGGTTTTAAATTTTACTATTTCTACATTGCCTCTTTTCATGTAAATTTTCTAATGCAGTTGGACCATATGACATACAACATTAAATGTTTTCAGATTATTTTTGAGTCGATGCTGATTGTTTCCACAAGCTGTACTACCAACTAATGTGAAGACTAGTGAGACAAAGTCCATGTCTAAATAATTGATCTATTTAGGGCGGCTCAAATATCTTCTGTTTAGATGCTGCAGTCAGTTTTCATGGGGGATTTAATCAGCTGGTTTTGGCTGGAATTCTGTAATTACTAAAAATATCCATAGAATGTCCACAATTAAATGGAAAAAATAACCTGAGCTGTCTTACCTCCCTGCTGTCCTGATGTAAACATTAGACAAGATACAAATGAACCTTAGCTGAGTAGACCCATCGATTTATTAGACTCTTACTTTGTAGTTTCCCCAGGTAATGAGCAGCTCTGTGCAAAAACCACTGAGTTATTCAGTGGATGCCACAATACCAGTTGCAAAACCTCTATTTTAACCAGTAGGAGCATTGCTCATAGCACAGTATGCGTGCGGAAACCGGGCTGAGGACAGGGTTATTTTTCCATTCATGCTGAGGTATACCCACCGGCAAATGGTAGCAGAGTTGGAATTAGAAGTTTGAGGTTCTTAGATTTTTTTGCCTTTTAAACATGTCATTTTGTTGACTAGATCATCTGTAAGACTTTATTTGATTTTCTGTCTTCAAAAACCACCAGAGTGACTTAACTTATGCCTTGAACGTCAGGTCATTTGAGAAAGAACTAACAGATGGCATCTTCCACTATCCTCATTAGCATTCATTTGAGTCATGATGAAAGATACCGTCCTTATTTATCTTTGGAACAGGAGTCAAAATACACCTCTATCCTCTCTTCCCCCAGATATTCTTATGCTTAATCTTATTCTTGGAGAAATTCTTTGAATTCTTATACCTAAAGAAAAATTATAAATAAATTGTTTCCGAGAATGTTCTAAATAATCACTGCACATTCTTTTCAGTTCCATAAAGAAAAGAATTTTGAGAAAAAGGATTTTATATTTCTTTTTACAAATATGTTCTCATTTTGCTTTTTACTTTTGATGCTAAATGTTAATTTATTAGAATGCCTTTAATATGGAATTTTGTTTTTAGCCTAAACTTTCTCAAGACAATGTGTAAATAAGTGGTTTTTTTTTAATTTCAAGTGAGATTCTCTTTTTTTCCTTAGTGGAAGATGTCCAGGTGTCTTGTTACAGAATTCTGACCAGCTTATATGCTTTGGGAACCAGCAAGAGTATTTATGTGGAGAGGTAAGATTTTTAAAGTTTAACTTTTTATATGAATAGCTGTTTCAAGTCCTGTAACTATTTATTTCAAGAATATTTTATAACTTTTTCCTTAGTTATAAACTAAGCCAGGTTAACCTATTAAACCCCTTGGAAGTAATTAGACAATTTTTAAGCTAAATAAGAATTAATGTAATACAGAACAGTGGAGTTATGCAAAAAAGCAAAACAATAATGGTGAAGACCATACTTAATGAGTCTTATAAAAGTATCTGCTGGTACAATCTCTCATTAGATATCAGAAATACTAAGTAAGCATGAATATAGGCAGTTATTAAGACCAGCTTTATTTTTTCATGTTCTCAAGTTTCAGAAGGGAGTGTTTAACAGTGTCAAATCAAGTGGACAGGTAAAGTAAGGGAAGGCATCCCCACTGAATTTAAAATAAGAGATCACTGGCAATCTCAGTAAGAAATTTCAGTGCCCTGGAGAAGAAAAACAGGACAGTTATTAAAAAGGCTACAGTTCTAAATAAATAAATAAATAAATAAATAAATAAATAATAAATAGATGAATGAATGAATGAATGCAGGCTACAGTAAATAAAAAGACATTGATAGAAAATTTAATATTGAATAGATGTAATTTGTCCCCACATTAATCTGTAATTAATTATGATTTCAAACAGAAATTATTTTATTCAACTTGACAAAATAATTCAAAAGTCCATTTCAAAGAATAAATCCATGAGACTAGCCAAGAAATTTGGGGTAATGGGGAGGAGTAAAAGAGTAATGAAAAGGTACTCATTTGGCCTACCAAGTATTAAAACCTATAATGCTACAATAATTAAAACAGGGTGACAACTGTACATAAAAATAGGAAATTAGATCAGTGGAAAAGCATAATTGGGTTCATTGTAAATATTTTTAAATTTTTACCTGCATTTTAACTAAATACTATTTTCATATGGTTTTTATGGCTACAAAATATTTTATACTAAGGAAGCATTATAATGTATTGAATGTATTATAATGTATTTTTGACATGTAGGCTCTTTTCTCTTTCTTAGTAACATAAATAATACAAGATCTATGTTCATAGATTCCTATGCATATTCATACTTATTTTCTTTAGCTGTATTCTCAGAATTTGGAATTCTAGGTTAAAGAGAATGCATATATTCAGGATTATGATACTTATTTTACTATCTTTTCAGAAAATTGATTCAATTTACATTCTCAAGTTTTACAAGTATGCTGATTTCCTCATGATTTTTTTTTCTCATTTCTGTGTTTTTTTTTTACTATTTGCAAATGTAATAGTTAAAAATGGGATAACATTTTTATTTGCAAATGCATTTTCCTAGTTACTGGTTACTTGCTATTTTTTTGTTAACTTTGCTATTTGTATTTCTTTAAGAATTGCCTTTTCTCATCTTTTGTCTATTTTTCTACTGTATTAATGTATTGTCATACTGATATGTAGCAACCTTTTTGTTTATTAAAATGATTAACCTCTTGCCTATTATTTCTGTTTTTATGGGTTTCAGCATTTTTATACCTTTATAGTACTTATATATAAAATACTATATCCAGATAGCATTTTATGACATGGGAATTTTGAATTTTCATATAATCAAATTTTATATAGTCAATTTTTATATAATCAAATCTATCAATTATTTTATGTACATTCTCTTTAGTTTTATAATTTTAAAAAGTTTATACTACATTCTTATCAGGTAAAAATTCAAATATTTATTCTTCTAGGATTTTTATGCTTTCAGTTGTTTAGATTGAGCTGTTTCATTCTATTGTTCATTAAGTAAATGTTTATTAATGCCAGATGCTGGGATACAACAGTGAACAAGATAGTTCCCTACCTCATAGATTATATATCTGGTAGGCAGAAACAAAAACAAAACATACAAGTAAATTGATAAATATTTTATTGGTAGGTTATAATTTGTCCTATATATAATTACACAATATAGAAAATGCCATAGTTAGGAATGTGTCTTTTAGAACATGACTTTTTACGCTCATAACTTTGTCTCATGCAACAGAAAACAGGCAGAAGATATATCAGGCATAGGTAGGTTTGCATCTACTAGTTTTTGTGTTTTCAATGAAGCAAGCCTTGAGTCCTCAGCGAAGTGATGGCTGAGAAGAGGTATGGGTAGAGGAGGAAAGTAGAGAATGTCTGAAATGATCATCTCTGGGCTAAAAAGGGAATTTACTAGAAATACATCTCATTTCTGGTTTTCTTTGGTGTTATGTAGGATTCAAATTCAATATTTTAATTCAACCACATGTAAAATGCCCATTTATTAACTATTTCTTTTACCTATTGATTTAAAATAAAACTTTCATTATACATTAAAGTAATACATTCACTAGATTATATTTCTAAAATTTCTATTCTCTTCTATTATTTTATTTTTAACGATTAAATCAGCACCATATAGACTAAGTTGTTGGTATTTTATAATATATTTAATACCTGGTAGTTCAAACCCTCTCATTCCTTCTTGCTGCTGTTGCTGCTGTTGTTATGCTGTTCTTGCCTATGTATTTTTCTTGACAAAATTTGGGATGATTTTCTTAGATTCTTTTAAAAAAAATTCAAGGTTTTTGTTTTTGGAGGATTTTTTTTCCTTTTTTGCAATTAATTTTGTAATTATAAAGTGATTTGGGGAGATATAAAAATAAAATTTCACGGTAAGTAAAAAACATTTTGAAAAAATGAAAAAGTTACACTGTACAGATAAAATGTAGATATTTTAACACGTCATCCAAAAGAAAAATTGATATTTCCAGAATACCAACACAAATTATCAGAATTAGTCTGAGAAATACTAATTGAATCAGAGTTTTAAAGTGAATTATTAATGAAATAAAAGGACTAGTCCAATCAGATATAAGAAAATAAATGAACAACTTAGGGTCATAGATGACATACTTTAGGCTATTAAATTTGCTTTTAAAATTTTTAATTGACAAGTTATAATTGTGTATATATTTATGGGGTACAATGTGGTTTTTTATATATATATGTGTATATGTATAAATGATTAAATCAAGCTAATTAACATATCCATCAACTCACATGCTTGTCATTTTTTGTGGTGAGAGTATTTAAAATGTACTCTTAGTCATTTTGAAATATATAGTACATTATTAACTATAGTAACCATGCTGTGCAATAGATCTTTTGAACTTATTTATCGTGTCTAAATGAGACTTTATATTCTTTGACCAACATCTCCCCCACTCCCTGGCCTCTGGTAACCACCATTCTACTCTCTATGAGTTCAATTTTTTAAAATTCCACATATAAGTGGGATCATGCAGTATTTGTCTTTCTGTTAGGTTATTAAATTATTAAATTATTTCTCATTTTAAAATATCATTGATCTATGTGCCAGAAATTTTGCAATTCTGCTTCCCTATTTTTAGGCAAGGAAGGCAAGGCATAGAAAGAGTGAGCAAGATTCCTGCAATCACACCAGTGTTAGGATTCGGATTGGGAATCTGAGTTGAAGCCTCTGCTTTGTAATTCCCTGATGTCCTAAATCACATTTAATAGTGAAATGTTTTTCAGTGATTGAATTGAACTCTGTTTTACTCAATGCCATTCTATGAAGGCATGTTTCCCCCAGCTAACAATATATCTAGTCATTTGTAATTAAAATATTAAAAAATAAGACATTGTTAATTATTTTAAGTATTGAAATTCAAACTAACTTCTGAGACAATTATGTAATGTTCTTGATTAGATCAATTGTATTGACTTTTAAAATAAAATACTTATATAAAATCTTTTAAGGAGTTTATAATATGCTGAAATAACTCTTTTATTGTTCTATATTTAATAAACAACTTAATATACCAAAGAAGCCTTGGATTAAGTAGATACCGAAGGGTGAGAGAGAATTTCTGTCAGTAGCGGGGGAGCCTTGGGTCATAGCCTGCCCTGAATCAATACCTCTCTTCCCTTGAAAATGATAAATCAATTTTAAATGTTACCAATTATTTTTAGCATTTAGTATATCTTAATATTTCATAGCTACCCTGAAATTACTCTTATGTTGTAAATTTTCAGGAAATGTGTTAGAATATTAGTGGTTTTTTTAGTTTTTCTCAATTCACTTATTCACATAGCAAGAATTCTTCCTCAGTAGGTCATTCTATTAAAAAAAAATAGAAGACGAAAAGAAAGGAAGGAAAGATGCAAGGAATGGAGGGAGGAAGGTAGAAGGGGGAAAAGCCAAAAAACAAAAAAAGTCCAAATTTTTTGGGAAAGTGACAGGACTTTTCTTATTATTTTGGTTTGTACTAATTTTAACTTCTTTTTTGCTAACAGATAATTTAGTTCTTTTTTTTTTTTAAATGGCAGGGAATGTCCTGTTGAAATCATATGCTATATTGCAATGCAGAAATTGGATTTAGGGGTTTATTTTATTTGTAGCAATATTATTTTTCCTTTTTTAGATTAAACTTGCTAATTTTAATATAAGTTCTTCAGTTATTCACTTGGAAGACATAAAATGTAAGCATGTTCCACTTACAGGCAACGTTCTGCATTGGGAGAATGTCTGGCTGCCTTCGCCAGTGCCTTTCCTGTAGCGTTTTTGGAAACTCATCTCGACAAACATAATATTTACTCCATCTACAATACTAAGTCTTCACGAGAGAGAGCAGGTATCACAGAAGCATGTGCAGTGTTTGAGATATGAAGCTAAAGCTTAATGACATTTATTGTATTCATTGTTCATAATGGTGTTGGTTCATCTGTAGTGATTTTTAATGAGCTGTTCAGTTTACCAACTCCAATGCTCTTTGTTCTTAACTGCTGTTGCTTGGTATAATTTTGGAATGCTGTATCCTATTCCTCTTCTGAAGAAAATTCATTAAGTTTCTTCTATGTTAATGAGCCATAGGCAAATTAACACTCTTGAGAATTAGGCAAAATTATTAGCAAATATGGAAAAGTAGGTCAATCTGATTTCTGATTTGATTGTCTCTTAAAGTTCATCAGCAAGGGGTATGGCATTCTTACTCAGTAGAATTATGGATTCGTATTCTTCCTTATTCCCTGTTCACCAGATATATCTGCTTCATTGGAACAATTTTATATCATGTGATTTTTTAATAGTTTTGTCTAATTTTTATCATTTATAATACTTAAAAACATATAAACCTGAGACACTTAACTAAAAACCTTACACCTGGCTCTAACATGTGTATCCCTATGATTTGTATATCTCTATGTACACTAGGTGCCTGTATACACTCGTGCTTCAGGTTGCATTCCATTTGGAAAATCTGATTATTTTCTGGGTAGATAGGCCCATTTTTTCACTGTCCCAGTTGAAAAAGCTTTTAGAACTATTGTTAATGATTTCAGTGATTGGCATCTGAAAACCTATTTGCATCATTAACTAGGATTTGAATTGAGTTGGATAAACAAATATTAAAGTAGAAACTAGTTATTCTTCTAATAAGAACTGTTAAGCCATCAAAGCACAGTTCTCAAAGCCTGAACATTACACAAATACCCTCTCGTAGAATTTTTTTCTGTTTGATTTCCTCTCAGTCTGATAAAGTTTATTATATTTGAGTTGTTTTCCAACAGCCCTAAAGAGACTTGGGCAAGGACTCTTTGCTCTTCACAAATGCATAACTCTCTGTTAATGAACTTGTTTCTCAGTGTAATTCATGTTTTTATGGGAGATGCTGGTTATGCTCGTTTTATAGTGAATCTTACCAAGTAAGGAATTTTTTAATAACCTGAGTAATCATTATTAATTGACTTCTATAATCTGATTTCATATAAAAGATGAAGCTAAAGAAAAATATGCCGAATGTCCCTTGGTAATACTTTTCTACATAATTTCCACCATATAATTTTAAGTAGTTGGTGAAAAATGGTAAAGTTTGGATTATTAATCTTCTGTGTAAACAGAGTTGTTTTATTAAAGCTTTTGATTAGTTAATGTTTTTGCTGTGAAGCAAGAAAGCACATTTGTTATTTCATTACAGATAAGGAAATACACAAAGCAGATAATTTACCTGCTTATGTTTCTATAACATATCATTTGCATAACAAAGGAAAGACATTAAATTTAATGATTTCATTCAAGTTTTAGTCATTCAGCAAATAATTGTGATGTGCACTGTGGTAGATGGAGGAGATATGAGGCAAAGATGAATAAGACTTGCTGCTTTTCCTCAGGGACTTTTTAGTTGCAGGAGAGAGAGATTGACAAATGTGTGATAGAATTCAGAATAAAGAACCTTGGGGACACAAAAAGGCAGTTTTAGCTGAGAACACCTGGAAAGACTTGACAAAGCTGATACAAGATGAGTCTTAAAACTAGGAAGACTGAAACTCCGGTGTGTTAGGAGAAACTTCCAGCATTTTGATGTGGCTGGAGATAGATTTTGGGAGAGAAAAGTGTGAATGTTTTGACAGGAATGGAAAGCACTGTGTGGGGACGGGCACACTTGTAGCTCTGACTCGGGCAGTGCAAAGGCAATATATGTCACCTCAACATTCGCACCCCCGTGATATTTTGAAATAAAAAAAAAAAAGAAAGCAAGAAAGAGGGGAGGCAGGCTTTTTGTGTCAGGTAAGGAGTAGGGACTGTACCAGTGGCCCACAGAATTCTTTTACCAGCTTTGAAAAGGGAAGCAACATGACTAGATTTACATTTTAGAAATAAGTCATAACAACAAAATGGAACCTGAAAGGCGTGAGTCAGCAACTAGAAAATGCTTGTGGTAACGCAAGGGCAAGATGCCTGAGCAAGGCCCGTTGGATGGAATACACAGGGAAGCGGTTGTGAGAGCTCCTGCAAGTAGAGTCATCTCGTGTGTGACACGAGGGAACATGGTAGCCTAGAAGTTCTCCCAGGTTTCTAGCCTGAGTGACTGATTGGATCCTGTTGTCCCCACCTAGTTAATGCATACTGAAGAGATAGGTTGGAGAGGAAAGGAAGAGTTTAAATTTAGACCCATTGTGTTTTTAGTTGCTTTTGAGACATCTAGGATTAGACGGGAACACTGTAAGGGAGTAGTGAGTAGGGTTAGGGCAGGAACTCTGGGAAAAGAGAGAAGCTTCGAAACAGCTGACTTGAGAAAAGAAAGAAGGAGCCCTTTAGGGAAGACATGCCACGTTTTGCAGAGTTTTGAATCCCAAAATGAAACGGTTGCCTGTGTCTATTAGAAACAGTGGAAATACACCCTTCACGTCGGTTCTCTCATGCAATACGGCCCATGTGTATGTGTGCTTCTCCAGCTCTCAGTTTGCCAGCCAACGTGGAAGATGTTTGTCCGAATATACCGTCTTTGGAGAAACTCATGGAGGAAATTGTGGAATTGGCCGAGTCCGGCATTCGCTACACTCAGATGCCGCATGTCATGGAAGTCATTCTGCCCATGCTTTGTAGCTACATGTCTCGCTGGTGGGAGCACGGACCTGAGAATAATCCAGAAAGGGCTGAAATGTGCTGTACAGCTCTGAACTCAGAGCACATGAACACACTTCTAGGAAACATACTGAAAATCATATATAATAATTTGGGAATTGACGAGGGAGCCTGGATGAAGCGGTTGGCAGGTAAGCATGGGAAAGAACGGGACCCCTTTAATTGGTTTTCATTCCAAAAATACTTGAAGTACAGAAGACCAGAATTTTCCTCTCCTAGTTTTTATTCATAGTTTCTTCTTAAAAAATATATTCTTGATTATTTCTGTCATGCTGTTTTTTTTTTTTTTTTAAGAAATGTAGCTATAATCAGACATTGGGTAACTTTCCATATAGTCGCTACTTTTAAGTAAACATTTTCCTGATTTGACAGTCTCTGTAGGATTAATCAATAAACATAGCAATAAAAACTAATGATTCTGTAGACAGAGACAAAAATAAAACTGAATTATTAAATGGCCTACTTTTAGCAGTCTGTCCTATGGGAAATGGCGAGGTGGGGTATAAATTAAAAAAATGCAATCAAAAGTTAACAATTAAGTTTATTTATCATTACATTATTTATATTGAAAAATCTGGAAGCAATCTAAGTGCCTAAGAACTAGAGTATGGTTAAGTAAGTTATGTACATCCATATACCAGAATATTATGTTATCTTTAAACATTTAAGGTTTCAACAGTGTTTTATGCCTTGGAAATGGTTATAATATCATGAAAAGAAGAGTTTTTAAAACAATGAATTTAGAATGATATATGTATAACATATGTGTTTATGAATTTATCCATTGATGAAAATGCCAAAGAAATACACCAATGACTTACTAATTTGGGTAGGTGATTACAACTTGATTTCAACGTTTCTCTTTTATTCATTTCTCTGATGTATGTGTGTTACTTTTAGAGAAAAAATTCATTTTAAAAATGGCCTAATCAAGGTTAGAAATATTATTAATAACTACAACTATTATTAAGTAAGAGAGCAGTGTTACGCATACTCTAACTCTTCCACGGGCCAAGGATGATCCCCACAGTTAAGATGAGAAGACTGTACGTAATCTCGTAACATAATGCAGAATGTGTCTCTATTCTAACGAAAGGGCTAGGGGAATCCATTTGGGGACTTGACTTCTTTGTGTGAAAATAATTGATTTCAAAAATTAATTAAGTCTTTTTTTTATTCTAAATTAGCTATTGATTTTTAAAAAAAAAACAAGGGAGCTCATTGAATTGAATTCAGTAATCATTTTTTTAACAGCAACTATGCAGTTAAATTTTGGACTAGAAAGATGACTGGGGTTTGAGCCATAGCCTTAAGGAAACCATGTGCTGAGGGAGAGAGAAGCTTTAATCGTGCTACCATTGTAATCATAATCTATCCTCATGTTAATGGATGTTTATATAAAGCAGAATACTAATATCTGTCTTCAAACAGTGTTTTCCCAGCCTATTATAAATAAAGTCAAACCTCAGCTCTTGAAAACTCATTTCTTGCCATTAATGGAGAAACTCAAGAAAAAGGCAGCCATGGTGGTAGCTGAGGAGGACCACATGAAAGCCGAGGCCAGGGGGGATATGTCCGAGGCTGAACTTCTCATCCTGGATGAGTTCACCACACTGGCCAGAGATCTCTATGCCTTCTACCCTCTCTTGATCAGATTTGTGGACTATAACAGGTATGATGTTCAAAAGTAATTTAGTGATTTCCCTAATTCAATCATAACCTTTCTTGGCTCCTATATTCCTACTGAATTGCTTCCTTCACTGTTGGTCCCTGAGCTTGTTCATGGTTATGACATAATTAAATGTTTATAGGTAAGTCAGTTTTTTACTGAACATCTTAAAATTGAAATTGGAAGTCTCATTCTGAAGCAGTCTGTCTTTTGCATGTGAATGTTAACAGTTTGACAGTTTTGATGTTTAAATTTTATTAAATGTTGCAACATTTGCTGAAGCCATTGCGAGCTCTGTCATTAGCAAATTTAAATTCGGGATGGCGATTTTTATTTTTTTTAATTGATTTTTAGAAGTAACTGAGAAACCACTTTATTTATCATGTGATCCAGGGCAAAGTGGCTAAAGGAGCCTAACCCGGAAGCGGAGGAACTCTTCCGCATGGTGGCCGAAGTGTTCATCTACTGGTCAAAATCCCATGTGAGTATGAAAATATTGACAGACACTGCTTACTGCTGTTCAGTTTATGATAAATGTTTTTTGCATGTTAACCCATTTTCCAGTTCCCCTCAGTAACTACCTATGGTGGTGTTTCTCAAACCTGTCTACTAGGTTTCATGTAACAGTTGAGGAGAGAGAATAAATTCCCCTGGGGAGTTTGAGGAACTATAAACCTTCTTTTGAGTTTTATAATTTATGTTTTCAAAAATCACAGTGATTTTTCATTGCATCCATGAACATGTTTTAAATTTTCCCCTAAATCTTAGAGTAATATTGGCATTACATAGAGATGCACCGTTTTTACTGTCTAGCTTGCCCTGTCTCTTGGCGTTTTACCCTCTAATCCCCAGCAGTACTCAGGCCTCAGTTGAGAAGTGCTGACATAGACTAGTGATTTCTAATACTGGGGCATCCTTGTTTTACTTGTAAAGATACTATTTCCTTAAATTTATCTTCACACACTTTCACTTCTATAGGGATTTAGTTTGGCTCACATTTTACAATCCTTTGGCTTTTCAAATAAAGCTTCTGCTAGGAATCTTGTTGACAGAATTTCTAAAGTACCTATTTAGCGAATTTTCACTATTTTATATGTTACAAGTAGAATTATGTATTTTTAAATCTGGAAAATATTTTAATCATAAAAAGAATTTTATAGTATTCTATCATTTATTTCCAATAACTAGCAGAACATGGGTAAAGGGGCATTTATTATGATCCCAAATTATTTCAAAAAGCTTAAAATATTTATGTCAATTATAATTCTATGCCACTTTGTAAATGGGAGACTCTGAAGAGGGTACCTTCCCAGTTTACTTCATCAGATTGTTATAGAAATCAAATTACTTTGAATATGTAATATTTTTTAAAAACCTAAATATTCATATTTAATATTTAGGATAATAAATATTGTTGCCTATATCTGAGGAATCTTTCAAACTTAATACTGAACTTTATGTAAAAACATACATAAAAACATGTAATCACACAAAAAGGATATATGAAACAATGGCTTTTTTAAAATTTAAATTTGTATCTTCACATTGACTTTATCTGTGATGTCATAGAAAATTATTTTAGATTCTTTATGTTTTTAGGTAAAAGCAAATATTTCTTGTCCTATGTAACTCATATTAGAGGGATAGATTAGATCATTCAGGCTTTTCTAAAGAAAAATTTAAAATCCAGAAGAAATCAACCCATCTCGAGCTGCCAAAGAACAAAGATGGATTTTTGTATTTTTACCCTTTGTTTTCCCTGTTGAGTTACTCCACCTAGGATGCCTACTGGGTAAATGAGGCGGAGCCCAGGAATGAGTCACTTAAGAAAAGTAAATACTAAATATTTTTTCTTAAAGAACTGAGGATCTTCAACTTCATCAATCACTAACATGCCAAACAAGCTTCTTTAAATTTATATGCAAGACCTAAAGTTTGGAACAAGAGTATTTATCATAATCAGTAGGTTTTTAGATGAGTGCCATCTAATGATACTTTTAAGAATAAGAAAAATATATGATTATATGGTTTTAAATCTCATGGGCATATTGGACACAAATCTGTTAATATGTGTTATATTCTTCCTCAAATATTTGAAGATGAATTGACTTCTCCTGCCTTTTTATGTTCCCAAATTAAAAGTGAATAAGTAATGTTATGGTATTTTAAAAAGTTGGTAAAATATCTGACAGAATCGAGAATAACATCATAGTTGTATGTGTTCATGGAAAGTCTACGTTAATCTCAGGAAGCAGTATATCTTTTTCACCAGCTAAATTGGAGTTTGAGTACTCATTCTACTCCTTGGTGGATGGGTGATCTTGCAGTTAAATTCTCTGAACCTGAGTTTTACCATCTTTGCAACATACATGTTCATATCTTGGATAGAAGTGTTGCTTCTAACCAAGCACCCTCTTTAGATACTCAACAAATATTTGTCCTCTTTCTTGATAAGTCTTATATATCAAATTAATGCTTATCTCTGTAGAAGCTTTTGGGTTCTGTGTACCGTCTGATTACATGGAATTCCTATCTAAATGGTTTTAACTGAAATTTCCTTTGCAACTTCTCAGAATTTCAAAAGAGAAGAGCAGAACTTCGTTGTACAGAATGAAATCAACAATATGTCTTTCCTTATTACTGACACCAAGTCAAAGATGTCAAAGGTATTACCATAAACTGTTTCAGTGTTCTAGAAAATGTCTGAATATAACTTTCATGAACTGACCTTTTTCTTTTAGATTTTTTGAAAATTTATAACTGGAATCTGCTAGATTTGGTAATGTTATTCACTAATTAAAACACACATACTGCTTATGTGTGCTTATATGCACACGTACCCAGGATTTGTTTTAAAGTGCTATGATAAGATATGCAGACATGAAAATGATTCTCATGAAGAAGTTTTTATACACAGATTTCTAGAAAAAGGAGGCATGCCACACCCAGCCATATGGGGAGGTGTCAGGGGAGGAGGCAGAGGGAGTCAGGGGAGGGGCAATGTAGGCCAGAGCCTTTATTGTGGTTTCCACAGGAAGGAACGAGCAAGGCATAGGTTTATGATTGGGTAGTTTGAATAATTGTTGAGGGCTTTGCATCATAGGGCTATACTTAGTGGTATCTGGACCTAGGGTGATTAGGGCAGGTGGATAGTAGCCCAGAGTGTGAGAGTTTAGTAAGGAAGTGGGGGGTGTGAGCTTTGGATTGGTTGATTGTATATGAAGGGTGAGCTCCCCAGACTAGAGGATTCATTTACTTTTCTAGGAATCAGTTAGCCATAGGAAAGGCAATCTCTCCAGGATCAGCACTTCTCCAAGATGTGAAAGAATCAGAATAAAGACACACACACACACACACACCACTCACAAAATTGCCAGTCACTATAATATAGGAATAGCTAGTTGATATTATGTATTGATCAAGGGTGAATATTTGTACACTTATGTGTGCCAAATATATAAACCTGAAAATGATTAGCTGCATGATTTAACAACCACATGGATGAATTCCAGGTGCTCACACATAAGGTCGGAGGCATGCTTTCAGATTTTTTGTTTTGTCTATCACTCATGTTGCAGAGAGGAGAGCTTCCTTATAAAATCTTTTAAAACTCGTGCCTTTATGTTTTGAACTACTGCTAAATAAGAAATAAATATATTTCATGTGGTAACACACACAGTAATGCTGCCTAATGGCCACAGATCCAAAATGAGTGGTGCTCTAGCCTAGGAAATTAGCCTCTACCAACTCAGTAAATTGTGGGATGAGTTGCCTGGGAGGTGCGCCCTCTCCACTGAACTCCAAAAGCAGCTAGTTCCTTGGACCTGCTTTGTTGGCTACTACCAGACTAGTAGAATAGCATTTCTTGGTAGGCTTAGTCATACTTAGAGTTTTAAATGCCATGTGTGTATTTGACACTCTAACACATGAACCAGAAGCTAATGTCACCTGAAGCTTTTCATTACCTAGAACATTTGTCTGACTACTACAGGCTGTTACTGCTCGTGACTGTGCTCTGGAAACATACACAGGAGATGGTGATTTTTCTCTCCTCGGAGGTGACAATAAGCCTGAAGAGTGAGGAGATGCTTTCCTAAGAGTACAGATTTCACAGATGTTAGTGAATTCTTCTACTTAGACAACATGTTGTCAGTTTAGGCCAGCATTGACAAAGGTATAGAGAAAGGAAGTAAGAAGGTCAACGTTTTCTTTGAAAGGATGACAGTGATTCCAGTGTATCATCAAATGAAGAAAAAGGTCTTTAGGGCAGAAGTCTGTCTATCCATTTACAGACATCTTTTTCTTTCTTCTCCATCATTCTAGTCCAGTGATTCTCAAAGCATGCTTTGAAAGCACTGCACATCCTACAGACTGACAAATCCATAAACATTGACTAATAATAACATTTACTCCTATTTGCAAGAAAAAAAAGATAGATAGGAGCATCTTAATTTTAACAGTTCTCCCCCAAATGTTCTCAAACTAAAGAATAAGATTTTTTAAAATACGTGACTGCTGTGAGACTAGACAGAAAAAAATAGTGATAAAACTGAAAATTTTAGAAATTAGTGATTATACTTACCTTCCTTGTTTTAAAAATCTTTTTTTTTTCTTTTGGTTACCCGTCTTTGCAATTTTGTATCACATAAGTATAATAAACTTTTTTCCTAGAAATAATGTTTCTCGTTCTAACAATGGAGTCAACACAAACACTAGATGTTGTTCAGTTAAAGGAATCATGATGTTCATGTGTGTCAGCACGTGGACAAATTTGAGAGTGATTATGTCAGCTGTAGAAGCACAGTGACTGCAATTGTATCAGAATTATCAAGGGGCTCTGCTGAACCTGGATGGCAGGAGATGGCAGGAAGGACCCCAAAGTAGGGTGTTATGAGGGGATGAGTAACATCTATCCTGAAAGCTGTGCTGTCCAGGCCCGGTGGTGAGAGTGGGTAAGAGGAGGATGGCCGTAGGTATCACATCTGAGGCCAAATGTACAGAGATCTAGTTCCCTTGTGATGCTGAGAGCAGAGAGATGCAGAAAGCTTCAGGGATCCCTGTTATGAGACCTCAAACCATCTTCCTGAGGCATCAGAGCAGCAGATAGATCCACCCTACAGAGTCCTGAAGGCAAAGGGAGCTTATTTTGAACAGAGATTTAGACCAAATGCAAATACAGACACAAACCAGAGGAGATAGGGTGCCCATGAGTCTTCCGCTGATCACCCAAGC
The DNA here is from genome assembly GCA_004363605.1 of Indri indri. Lineage (NCBI taxonomy): Eukaryota > Metazoa > Chordata > Mammalia > Primates > Indriidae > Indri > Indri indri. The sequence continues at coordinate 43,092 of RJWJ010004925.1, forward strand.
AGGGGATAATCATTGTTTATGTGGAGTGCCAGTTCCAAAACTAGAAGAGAATATAAAGTAGACTGAGGCCAGCAGACCAATTTGGAATATGCTAATCCTGGAGAGGGAACCACATTTTGACTTAAAGCAAAATGTATGTAGCTCATGAGGCAGAGAGAGGCCAGTGCATATAAAATTGGCCGTACTGCTCTTGGAAGGAGAGTGATAACCTGTGTGTAGCATGGAAATCCTGCTGTGCTTTCTTCAGGAACATGTGTAGTGGTGGCGATGACTGTGCCAAGTGGACATTAGTGTACTTGTAATCACTTTGCAGTTTGCATGTGATGGACCCGAATGTGGTATGTGAGTCCTCTCCCTTCAGAGAAGCCTTTCTCTTTCTGCCCCTCCCAAGCGCTCGCCTTAGCCCTTGGTTAGTCCTAGCGGGGCTCTTGGCCATTGTTCTGTGGCCCATCCATGACTTCTTTTAGACTATCTATTCTTCAGGGACAGGGGACATATTTACTTGGTAACTCCAAAGCACAATGCAATACTTAATGCATAGAAGCTAGTTAATTAATATGGATGAATTAAATTAAATTTTAACTTTAAAGAATTCAAAATTTGGTCCTTAATCAAGGCTTTTTTGTGTGCCTTATTTTACTTTGCTTTTACTGACTCACTGTTGCAGTGGTACAAAATATATCATGTTGCTGCATTATATAGCCAGCATTGCTGAAGTTTTTAATTTCGTAACTTGTTCTAAAAACATACACAGATAGCATTTATTACAGATTCTCTGTTTATTGACTGATGTGAGGGAAAAGTAGTGGGTTTTTCCTGTTGCTTTACAGGATGGTACCCTATTTTTTCTTAAGATTTCATTTCTTGTTGAAATGTAGTCACTAGTCTTCGGCATTTAAAAGCCAGGCTTACTTTTATAATTAGTATATCTAAAACATACTTCAGAAATCTTTTTTTGAGTTTTTTTTTTTGGTAGGCTATTTCAGAGTAGGAATATTACGAATGTTTTTGTAAAATTATTACTGAAAGGCCATGTGATAAACAGAACAAATTAAAAATGTGCTTTCCATTTTGGTGTGGTGCAGGAAAGAGCTCAGCTTTGAGAGGCAGACAGACCTAGAGCGCTGACTCTGCCACTTTCTTGCTATGATACCTTGACTAATCTTAAACCCCACTGTCCTATACGCAAAATTTCACGTTATTTACCCTAATGGATGTTTGTAAAGATCAAAATAATGTGCGTCTTTATACCTCATAGATTGTAGGCACACAACAAACTTTAACTGATATTATTATAGTAACAAAATGATCAAGTTAAAACACTACTGAATATCTAACAATTTTACACATAATAAGTACTTTGAGAATTTATTAGAGGAAGAAATGGGTAGGATAGTAAAGAAGATTTCATAGAGAAGTGAGTATTTGAATTTAACATGGAAAATGAGTAGTTTCTAGATGTGTCATAGAGAGAGGTTGGAGAAGCAAGCTAATATCCCATTTCCTCTAGCCCTAGAACTGTTCAGCTGAAGGTTAACAGTGTGTCTTAAGAATAGTCTGCTTGAGGTTTTTGATGCCTTTTTACTGGTCCTCTGTTAAATTTAATGCTCTTTTAGATGAAATTATTAGTCATGTTTGTGTGCGTATATGTGTATGTGAGGGAGAGAGAGACAGAGATAGACACTGATTGATTGATTGATTGGTTTAGGAAGCGGGCTCAGTTTTTCTAAGTTTCCTCAAATTTGCAAACATACTGGCCATTTTATTACATATTTATATCTGATCCAAATGTTAGGAGCACAGATTAAAAATGAAATAGTGTGAAAATTCAATAGCTTTAGCTGTTCTGATTAAATTATTGAACAGGTCCTATGAGCAAGGGCCCATGCTTGGTTTTGAATATGAGAAGAGACAAAACAGGTTTAGCCACTTTCCTAATGGAACTCCAGAGTCAGCCAAAGGAAACAGACACTAATCAGACACGAAGCCAACCCATATGTACACAAGAATGTGTGATTGCTTGCAGATGTAATTTCTTCTTACCAGCACCGATATTACCCATAAATGTTGTTCAAAGATTTACTAACTTCTCTTTCCAGTTACAGATTTCTCATGGGATAGAAAGCAAGATTATTGTCTGTGCATGAGTAGGAATTCATTCGTCTAGTGTTTCTCAAGCTTGAGCAATTTATAGTTGCCTTTAGTGTTGATTTAAACTATTTTTATTATAAGATCACTTATTTATAAATATCAAAACAGGCATTAGCTCCTTCTGCTTATATAATAAAAACATAAAAGCTAAAGAACTTTACAAGTTAAAAATCAAAGAAAACTCTAACACGAATAAAATTTAGACTTCAATATATTAGAAGATATTTTGCTGAAACTAAATTACCAGTATTGCATAGAAGTATATTTGCATAATTTGTATCAATTTGTTTAATTTTTAAGATGATTGTTCCTCATTTGGGTAATTATTTTTATCATTTTAGTATGTTTCCTTTTGAACAAAGAGCTCATTTGAAACTAATTCATTATTTTTATAGGTTAATCAATTTCATAGTATAAATAATTATTCATTGAGTTTTTTTCTGATGAACTTACTGAGAATAATCTCCTACAAGTTGGTACATATAAAAGTGGGATCCAGGCTATAAGTACATCTCTTTGGAACATAAATATGATTCTTATTGCTATGGTTTAGAAAATTATAGGTTTGGTATAACGTATCAATATATGATATATGTGATTATATACATTATAATATATTTTAAATATATATTACATTATTAATATATATGCTACCACTACTATATGATGACACAATTGTTTCACTACTTTCACTATACTAAAAACTTCTTTCAACATGTTATATATTTTACCTCCTTTTAAATAAATCAGATCATATTTGTATATTAATTCTGTTTTATTTCTTTCCCAAGACTCTTACAATATGTCATTATCATGAAACTATGTTCCAAGTTTGAAGTACTGCTAGAAAATATTCAGTATGCACACAAAAGTGGATATGTGCCAATTATTTTAATTTTAATATTAGAACATGCCCTCTCAGCAGAAAGAATACTGAGTAGCCAGGGAAAATTAGACTCTGTCATTTGAGGTGACCCTGTGGCACCAGCATAAGCCTCAAAAACATCACAAGGGAGCCCCGAAGTAGCGTGGCGGTATTCGGTTGTAAACTGCTCATCCTGATAGTCCCGAAGGTTTGTGAGAACACTGACCAGTGTATTATTTCTGTTTCTGCTAGAGAAGGATTGAGGCTCTGAGGAGACAAGTTGCAGACTATGTAAAATAAAAATGTATTTTATAATCATTTTATATACATTATTAAACACACATACCATATATATGTATGTATATTTCAAAACAAGCATTTGTCTAACAAAAATAAACCCTTTATTCTTAAATTCCTTTCTCTTAAGCATTGAAATTTAGAAAACATACAATATCTGAAATCATCATAGGATTTTTGATATTCATCTGCTCCCTGAAGTTACAGTGTTCATTTTCCATCTAAAAATTACATGGAAATGCATAATGGGGAGTTATTATGACCTAGGAATCTAAGAGTAGGACTTAAAATTAGCAAAAGATGCTGCGAGGGGAAGAGAAAAATGATTCTCAGAGAACAGTAGGATTTTCAAAATAGGGACCCGCAGAAAATGAGGAGGCCCAAGCGGCAATCAAGTTAGAGAAGATTCACAGTTGCAAATGTGAGAAAAGCGGGCCGGATCCCAGCAGTTCTCTTTGTTCCATAGGCAGCCGTTTCTGATCAGGAAAGGAAGAAAATGAAGCGCAAAGGAGACCGGTACTCCATGCAGACCTCTCTTATCGTAGCGGCACTGAAGCGCTTGCTGCCCATTGGGCTGAACATCTGTGCGCCTGGGGACCAGGAGCTCATTGCTCTGGCCAAAAACCGATTTAGCCTGGTAAGTCTCCTTTTCATCCCAGAGCTCAGGATCATCCGGCCTCCAGATTCTCCAGTGTTTGACTTCTTTGTCGCACCTCCCTGTGTCAATATTTCATTTGCATTGGATGTTTTATTAAGCAGTTTCTCTGCACAGGCCCCAGGACTCAAATACAAAGTCTGCCTTTTTCTTTTTTTGAGGCCATTTTTATTTCTTTCTAAGTTATGTTAATCACCTCCAAGGCACATTCAGGAACCAAACAGAAAACACACAAACAAATCTCTGATATTGGAAAAAAAAATGGAATTCATATGAACTCCTCTATAAAATTTGTGATGAGAGATGCATTCAAATTTAAGAAGGGCGATTTTTCAATGTTAGAAGCATAATATATCGTGCCAGTTGTGGTTAGATAAGGTGCTGACTTTAAATCAGCCACTCTTTCCCTTTGCAAGCATCAAAATTTAAGTTCTCAGGATTTCTTTCTGTCCTGTTTTTCCTTTTCGTAGCTATGCAGATGAGGATGCAGTCTTTCAAAAATCTGTATTGGAATTACTATTTTACATTTATGCAGATTCAAAGATGTATTCTCCCTATACCCATTCCACAGAGAATCACTGAAGCACCTCCCTGTATGTGCAGAGCTCGACCCCCCAAGAGGAGTGAATTGAGGGAGACTGTGGGAGTGGGCTGCGCTGAAGCAGCTCCGCTGCAGCCGTGTAGTATTTGAGTCTCACATGTATGTTCCTTGCTATTGCTAGATCGTGAAGAACATAGTTAAGGGCTAAGATAAGTCTGTGGACATTTGGGAGAATGCTGGAGATACTTCTGTTTGAGCCCAAGGAAACATGCTGTTGTTCCCCTTCTTGTTATGAAATGGAACCTTAATTCCATGGAGTTTTAATGTCCTGGCTGTGAAGTTCAAGTAGGTTGTTGTCTTGTTTCAAGCTCCAGCGGTATCAAGAAATAACCTGAAGGAGAATGCCCAAAATTTGTGACATGTATTTTGATAAAGATATTTGCCAGACTTATGCTATTTCAAAAGAGGCTTGGGTTGTTTCTGTTGACTTGGGACAGTTGATGCATTATAAGACTCCTTTCAGGTAACATATATTTCTTGACAGAAAGATACTGAGGATGAAGTACGAGATATAATCCGCAGTAATATTCACTTACAAGGCAAGGTAAGCCAAATTTTATTCTTAAAGCTCATTTAGTATCTATAAGTTAGTTAATCTCTCTTCAGAATAATACTATAAATAATGTTATTTTAGCCATTAAGATCATGAAAATATTTTAATCAGTCATTATCTCACTTGCAAAGCCTTTTGTATTAAAAATTCCAAAAATAATAAATCATGTATTTTTTAAAGAAAAGATTTTCAAATTTTGATTTTAAAATGTCACCAGTTGAAATAAAAATAGGATATATTCTTTGCCATAGCTCAGTTTGAGTATAGTATAGTAGAGCTTGAGTTTGAGGCTCTGTTGGACATGGTAACAGGTATCTATAAGAAATTGAATTTTATACTGAGTGGTCAGAAATTAAATATGTATATTAAGGAGTCATTGGTATAAAGAGACACTGAGAATTGTGGCAATTGAAATAAATGAGTTTACCCAAGGAATGGATATATAATATATTTAAGAGAAAAAGGCAAGATAGAAACCAATATAAAACCTGCTTTTTAATGCTGGGTGAAAGAATTGTTGGCAGTAGTTTTTGCAGTCCAGTGAGCATTTACTATTATTTGGAAAATTTTTCAATGAGTAAGTAATTCATTTGTTTATAGAACCTGTTATGTAGTTTAAGAAGTCAAACTATTATTTTGATTCAGCTTATTTGCTTCTACTGTGGTGTCCCTTCCAAGGATTTTTTTTTTTAATTATGAAAATGTCCAAATGTCAGAAAGTAGTAACAACAATGTAACACAGGCCTTTCTGGGTATTAAAATATCTCTTTCCAAAGATCCAAACCATATTCTTTTTCATTTAGCACTTTGGAGTATAAGGTAAAGGCAAGACATGCCTTTACAATATTTACAATGCACAAATATTTATTTAGTGCAAATTTCATGTAGGCTTTAATGTGTACTCAGTCTACATTTAGTAATAACTCTTCCAGAGTAGGAGATTAGTTACTACTAGAGTGTGATCTCTTTTCAGATAGCAAAAAGATTTTGAACGTTTTTTAAAATGTTCATAAAGCCTCCCGCTGAACCTCAAGCAAAGAGTTTACACTACAAACATTGTTGCCCTTCAGGGAGAGGCACTAAATGTTTTTACATACATGGGTGTTTGAGGAGATTCTATGCCCCCAGAAAGGGACCTTGGGATCCCCAGGGAACCCTGGCCCACACTTGGAGAACAACCTATCTGGTACAATAATTATTTAATTAGGGGCAGGAAATGTTGAGCACCTCATAAGAAGGGGTCTGTCCCAATCTCAGGAAATAGTCAAATAAAGGTGATTATGACTTGGTAAGCAGAAAGAAATGCTTCCATTATATTCTACAGGTCATTTGTAGGAATACTTAGGACAATTTAGATTATGTGTTGGGAAGAGAGGAAGAAAGAAGAGAGCAGAAAAGGAAACATTTATAGTCAATATTTCACCTCCAAATAAATGAGATCTGAAAATAAAGAGGTGACGAATATATATTCATCTTGACATTTTAGTCTATCCTTTCTTATGCTAGGGGTTAGGCATGCCTATTACGGAGATACACAGACTTCCAAAAAATTAATTCTTTGTGGCTAGTTCCTCCTTGAACACATTATCTTGAAATTCTAGGGCTGGTCATCTTGAGGCTGGGGGAGTAATTTTATGTTAGAAAAAATAAAGATTCTGTTTTATTAAATATATTTATTAAATAGAACTCAGAATTCAGATTACAATCTAAAAGTACCATGTATAGTCTGCGTATGAAAAAAGTGTACGGAGGAAAGCATGTTATTTTATCAAAGGGCAAATGGCGTTTACCTGTCATTCACGTACAAAGCTCTATCTCTGTGTTTGCCTCTAGATAAAAGTTATTTTTGACATTCCAGACTATGTTCTCCCAGGCTAGGAATCTGAAGTTTTAGATATTATCCATGTATTTCTGCTTTATAACACGCAGTCTCCCGTTTTTAATGGAGATTCTAAGGTGGTAAAGAAAGACAAATGGATTGCTTTGTCAATTTTTTAATAATATACTTACCGTACATTATTTATTTGCAGTGATGTGCTCTATCCCCTGTTAAGATGCTTGTATTTGTCAGTTTTTACGATTCATAATAATCCTTGTAAAAAACATGAAGACTTCAGATAGGTCTTTCACTGAGGAAATTTGACGATATTAACAAAACTAAGATGTGTAGACTCTTTTATGATAAGAGTGTGATTTTTAAAGACCTCCACTGATTTATATAATTTGAGATCTTTGTTTCAGTGAGACTAAGCTCTGTTGTAGAGTCCCTATATTTAGAGAATAATGTGATCCTATATCATTGCCTGTAAAAGCAACCATGTAAATCTCTCAATAGTTAGACTGCAAATGGGAAAGAGAGGGATCCAAGGTGGCCTTACCCGCCTCCTTTCCTTGACTATGTCCAACTCATCCATAAGCCCTAGTCACACTCCACTTTTTTAGGGAGATCTTCCCAGCTACCGACAATGTAGGTTAAATCCCATGGTACCTTACATTTTTTTTCTGTAGCACTCATCACAATTGCGAATATTTGTTTAATGGCTGTCTTCCCCACTCGATGATAAATTTCATGAGGACAAGGGCCTCTTTCTCTCTGCATAGTATTTTTTGGTACTTTGGGTTTTTTTAAAAGTCGTATACATTTAAGGTATACAACATAATGTTTTGATATACGTATTCATAGTGAAATGATTATTATGGTTAGGCAAATTAGCATATCCATCTCCTTAAGAGCCTCTGAAATCTACCCTCTTAGCAAATTTTCAGCATACTGTGCAACATTATTAACTGTAGTCACCATGCTATATTAGATCTCTGGACTTCTTCCTCCTACCTAACTACAGTTCTGCATAGGGTTTTTTTTGTATGTTTGTTTTTCGGGGTTTTTTGGGGGGGGTTGTTGCTTTTTTGATATAGAGTCTCCCTCTGTTACCCCCGCTAGAGTGCCGTGGCATCGCCATAGCTCATTGCAACCTCAAATGCTTGTGCTTAAGCCATCCTCCTGCCTCAGCCTCCTGAGTAGCTGTGACTATAGGCATGTGCCATCACACATAGCTAATTTTTTAATTTTTTGTAGAGATGAGGTCTCATTATGTTGTTTAGGCTATGTCCAATAAATAATGGTAGATCCATTCTTCTCCTTTTGATATTATAACCTTGTATTTTATATACTTTTTTCTTTTTTCTGCAGTTGGAGGATCCTGCTATTAGATGGCAAATGGCTCTATACAAAGACTTACCAAACAGGACTGATGATACCTCAGATCCCGAGAAGACAGTAGAAAGAGTATTGGATATAGCAAATGTGCTTTTTCATCTTGAACAGGTCAGATTTTGTGTTGACTCTAGCATATTTGCCTTAAGCACATAAAAACTTTTTAAAAAGAGGAAGTGTGTTAATTTTTTAACTGTAGGCCAAAAAACATATGTTCAGCATATTTGCTATAAAGAATGTACAAGTCAGGAGTGCTTAGTATCTAATAAACACAATATCCAAGCTTATCTTTTTTGTAGCAATATATAATAATATATTTTGGGAGATCGAGGCCTTTGTTTTATTGTCTTTTTCAAAATATTTCTAAAATTATCCAGATAATTAGGATTATATACTTAACTCTAAATCCTTCTTAAAAAATTCAAGATTTTATTCCTGATTTCAAATATTTTATACTTAATGTCATTTTTTATTACTGCCCATAACAACATGTTTGAGATATTATCTTTTACTGGTTTAATATTTAAAGCGTTTTCTTTTTTGTCACTTGCTTAACGTTTCCTTTTATTGGAGATATTTTTGAGCTAATTTTCCTCGCCATCAGGAACGAATTACATTTAGAGAAGAACAATGCGTTGATATTAAAATCATGTGAGAAAAATGTTTTTAGATAATTTTTCAGTCATGTCCTCTTTTACACTACAAAGCTCACTGTGCGTTTGATATTCTTACTCATTACCTTTGCACAAGGCTTTCCAAAACAGTAATACTTGAAACATTATCCATCAGAGGGTGATATTTTCATAAAAGGGATGCTCTGGCGTAGGTGAAATATCTGCAACACAGAGACCTATTCTATTTCTCAAGTCCATTCAGCAAACTAACACCAGCATGAAGGAGCTCAGTGTGAACCCAACACTGTGATCTGTCACTGAGCCCTTATGACAGTATCTTCCTCGCTTGGTGATTTTATAGTGAACATAAAATAATAAGCTGCCATATGTAATCCCAGGAACTTTGCCACATTAATGCTTTGAAAAACGTTTTTTAACTTTGTATTTCTTTTAGCTATATTTGAACATATTAACATAGCAGTAATAAACATTTTTCTTGGATTCCTATTTTATATTGTCTGTACTGCTACCCCTACCCTGGCTAGTAAAATAACATAAGAATATCATCTAATGTAATATGCTTTTGATCTCCTTCTTGCTTACTCAAATGCCCCACTGGTGTAAGGGTAGGGAACCTTGGGGCCACGTGTGGCCCTCCAGATCCCCAAATGTGGCCCCTTTATTAAAAGGATTCATTCTATACAATTTGGATTCAGTCAAAAGGCTGCACTCAAGGATCTAGAAAGCCACATGTGACCCCAAGGCTGCAGGTTCCCCAGCTCCCTATAATATTTTCAGGAAATATTAAATAAATACAAATCATCAATCAGCAGATGACCAGACTTGAAGTATGACATTTTAAGTTGTTGAAGAGTTGTGTATCCAGAATTATATACATATTTAAGAAGATTATTAAATGTCAATTAAACGGCTACTGTAGGACTATTTCTGGCAGCATTCCTCTACCATAAGTTTTTAATTTTTCCTGGTTTTCATACACATATCTAGATTTGCTTGAATGAATTTTAGATATATTAAATAAAGCTTACTGAAATCTGATATTATATTCCTGTAGTATTATGTATTCATGGATACAACCAATCATGATGTGTGATGACATTTCTCAAATGAGATTCATGTTACTAAGCATCCATTCATGCCTTGGATATTTACCGAATGCACTACCATACGGTGGCTTTATACTCAGCCAGTCCTGGGGATTGGGTACTGTCCCCGAGCTCAAGTGTCTCATGCTCTAATAGAGGATGTAGACACCTAAACGGATAAATGTGTAATGGTACGGATGTGCTGGGACACAGATGTCCTGAAGAAGGTAGAAGAGGAGCCCAGCTTAATGTAGGTCTGAAGTAGGTGATCCCCGTGTAAATCTTAAAGGCCAAATAGGAGTTATCTAGAAAAAGATAGGGGACCAGATTTTAGTTAGGGCCAAGTATTGTTCAAAATGTTAAGGATATGGCAGGATAGGTTTATCATGAGAGGAGGATTTTTGAGTAAAAAGAAATTGTCAATTATCAAAAATAGAGAAAACAGTGTGAGATATCTGTGTGTAGAATTCATGCCTTGAACGCCCCTATTGTAACGTTAATTTGTAACTGAGTCACAGGGTAGTTTGCAAAGCACATTTTAACTTGCTAGAGTCAGTGGAAAAGCAGTAGGTGTAATAGGAAATACTTGATTTAATTTATCTCAAGTATCAGCAACCTTTTTTAGATGGGTATTTTGTACTGTACATCTGGTAGCTTTTCTCATGAAAGTAGGCCGTCTCCTTTGAATTTGCTAATACTCTAACTCTAGCCAAGCTAACACATCAGCACATCAAGACGTTCACACAGTTACAAGGTACATCTTGGTGTTCACCTTTGGATTCCAGATCTTACGGATAACTATTTACTTGATTTATAGGAAAGTCCACTATTTAAGGTCTTTCCTTGAATGATAAAAGGCCCTGCCAAATAAGAAGTTTCATGATGGCAGGAACTTCTTCTGTTGTGTTCTCTTCTGTATCTTCAATGCCTGGGTACCTAATGTGTGTTTGTCGACTGTCACCTATGCCGATCAGAATGCCATATTACCATAAAAAGTTACCGTTTACAGATTTGGATCTCAAAATGCAACTCTAAATTGAAATGTGTTGGGTCTAATAACACTGCTCTTGATTCTGTTTTCATCTACCCCGTTGAAACTCAGCAGTGTTTTGTTTTGTTTTTTTTTTTCACTTAACACACTCATCAAGAAGAAAATTGAAGTGGATAATTGTCCAAAAAGTATTTATTGATCCTATGGGAGAAAAAGGGTCACAGATATAAGTGCTTTTTAATTAAACAAATTTGTTAAAATTCCTAAACCACTGTAGTCTAAACATTGTTAATGTTTTCTTCAGGCATTATTGAATTCATATTTTGACCCTTTACTGCAAAGAATAATAAATTCAGTTTTACTTTTTTAGCTAACATAACATTTTTATTTCTTTCAGAAATCTAAACATTCGAACTGGAGATATTACAGTCTGGGAAGTACAGTGCTCAATTGCCTAGAGATTACTAATTAATTTAGAATCATATGTTGGGATTTTTTTTCTTTCTAATCCTTATAATTAATCTCTTTTTCTTCTTGGCGTTTCAAACACCATTAATTAAAGAAATTGCTTGCTTGCATCTTTTATTGCAACTTTTGAATTCTCATTTGTCCCTATCTAACAAAATAGTTATGTATTTTAACAGTTTTGCAAAATTAAACCCTCTTACTCCTAATACTGTGTTCACAAGCCTTGTCATCTCTATATCTTGTTATATTATGTAACAGAAGAATTTTCATTAGAATCTTCTTTCACTGACTCTATTTGTGTTTATTGCTGTAGCTCTTATGATAAACTTGGTTCCAATGGATACATAAATAAAAATGGGGTAATTTTTATTGTATAGGCAGAAGAGATGTTTTAGAACCAAAAGGAACCGTAAAGAACCAAGGAAAAATTTGAGAGGGGAACAAAATAATTTTATATAGAATGGTTTTATGTTTCTTCGATTTTAGAGATGACATGGCTTCTGAAGTACATGCTATTGGGAAAATATGATATTTTTACTAAGGAAACTATGAAGCATTTAAAACTATCTCAAATTTAGCTTTTGGTAACTTTTAGGATGTGGACTTTTCCATACTAATTTTAAGGTACTTTTGGAATCGGAATTCCAAATGTAGGTTACTTAAGAGGTGCAGCTGTTTAATACTATGTTTTTGAGGTAAAGTTTGGGATATAAATGTTTATTTGTTTGTGTCGTTTTACCTCAGGTGGAACATCCTCAGAGATCTAAAAAGGCTGTATGGCATAAACTACTCTCTAAGCAGAGGAAGAGGGCAGTTGTAGCCTGCTTCCGAATGGCCCCCTTATATAATCTGCCAAGGTCAGAATTTTTAAAATATTTATAATAGATTTAAGTTATTTTTCCTTAATAAGGTGTCTAGAATTTACCTTAACATGAATACAGTGGTCCAGGGGAAGGGTGGAAGAGATTTATTGGTTCTTATGTGTAATACTTGACTTACTTTGTTTGATATTTTCAGAGAACTGTGATCTTTTAATGTCCTTGTTAAATGACTTATATCCTGAGGAATAAATATCTGTTCTCACATATGTGAGGCAGCACAGAGTAATTAGGAATTCATTCTTTGGCATCAGACTTGCCTTGATTTGAACCCTGGCCTCAGCTTCTCTTCTCTAGGACATCCGTCAAATAACTTAGCTGACTTTGTTACAGTTGTCTCATCTCTATTACGATGGTACCTTCCTCATAGAGTTGTTTAGATTATTTTATGGGTTGATGTATACCGAATGCTTAGAAGTGAGCTAATATGTTTATGTTGCAATAAGTGTTGATCTTTGTTATTATTTTTGTAATTATTAGCATTTGGGGAAAAAAACTGTTATGGCATTCACATTGGGGAATAATGTAAATGAATTTGACAGACCCATCAGCTTTCTCTTAGAGTTATGGCACACACACTTGTTAATAGAGAAGTAACCTGAAACGTTCAAGTCTGGCTTAGCAGCCTGGGTACCATTTCAGCCTTCCTGTAGTTCTCCTAAGAAACTGTGCTCTTTCCCACTCTGAACTGCACGTAAGCTGCATCATCCCTATGTCTATCAAACAGGACTCAGCTTAGCCACATCCCTTTTTTGGAACCTTTCTGACCAAGCCATGCCCTTGTAAGCATCGCAAGCTGAAAGCTTCCTCCTATTTGTTTCCAAGACACTTCTACTTACCTCTCGTTATAGCACTTTCCTACAGCACTGGGGCTGTCTCTCTGATTCAGACTTTAAGATTCTTTGAGTTTCGTTCAGTTTTATGTCTTCAGCACCTACAACAGTACCTGGTATGTGTTTGAATGAATGAATAGAAGGCAGGGAAAAACCAGACAAAACATCACATTTTCCCTTTGGCTAAGACAATTGGATTCTTTGCAGTCATGTCACACTCGTCGAGTCTAAGATATATTGACTCCTTCTGCAAACCATGTGCTACTTCTAAATTCTCTGACTTGATTATGGTGTCACCATGTAGTCAAATAAAATATTAGCCTTGAATTCATATTCTCATTCCTTTTCTGGTTGCTCTTGTACAGTCATTCTACATATTTCATCAGTTTTCCTTTGAATTGCTTCACATCCCCATCCTTCCTTCCATAGCCACCTCTTCGAGTCTCTTGTTCCTTGCCTTGTATCAAGTTGATGGCAACAGATTTTGAGTTAATTTCTGCAGTGTCACAGTTTTCTCTCTCTGTGCATTGGAGAGTTTCCACTCTCTCTGATGGGCCATTCTCAAAATGGCGTTCCTTGTTCCAGTGGTTCTCCAACCTGGCACTGTTTAGAAATACATTTAAATGCACTTAAAAAATATTCAGGCCTCCACTTATTGAATCAGAATTTCCCTAAGAGCCTAACATGTGTGCTGTTTGAAGCTACATGGGTGACTCTGATGTACCAAGAAGATCGAGCACATCCTTTGGCATGCCTCTTTCACGTATAGAAAGTTATGGTGATTTCTAGCGGTTCTAGCTACGTTGTCAGTACCTCTGCTTGGTTTTCAGGGCCCTTCATGGACCTATGCATTATGTCTCGTGAGTCCTTAGCCCACTTTTGTTATCATTAAGCTCAGCTTTCCATTCTACAGTGGGATCTCTTGGAAGTAAGAAATACTTACTCCCATCTTGTTCTGTCACATCTGATACTCTTACAATGTTGCCTATTGTCATGACATTCTTTTATCTTTTCTTACGCTGCAATCTTACATCTCTCATTAACTTCATGATGAGTTTGAGTTTTACTGCTTCTTCTAGTCTTCACCGGTCTTTTATTTCATAGTTGGAGATTTATTATCAGTTCCAGGTGTAATCTTCAGATACATACTGCCATAAAGTTCACTTGATACATTTTGTTTTGGAATCTCCAGGGCCTGTTTCTAATGTTAACTCGAACACAGACTAAGTACTCTTTGGCTCTTATTACATTTTTTATCAAGAGCCACTTTATGTAATAATAGCTGCCATTTAATGAATACCTATCCAACATGCTTTACATCCTTCATCTCATTTTAAGTCTTACAAAACTGAAATGTAGATGGCGTTATCCTGGGTTTATAAATGATAAAAATGAAAGTTGGGAAACTTGAATAACTTGACCACTGTTACAAAGCTTAGAAATGGCTGAGCCAGGATTTAAAACCAGGTCAGCATGTGCTCTGAGAGACCTTGCCGTATTTGCTGCAAAGTATCGTCTTTCAGGAGGAAAATCAAGAATAGGAAGTTTATTTTAATTTTATTTTTTTAGTGCACAGATAATCCAGAATAAAGCACTACTCAATACCTTTTCAGTATATTTTTTTTTAAATCCCTTTTCCTGAAATTGTGCTTATCTTTTAGGCATCGGGCTGTCAATCTCTTTCTTCAGGGATATGAAAAGTCTTGGATTGAAACAGAAGAACATTATTTTGAAGATAAACTGATAGAAGATTTAGCAGTATGTTTTTAATGGGATTATAAAATGAAAAAGGGTTTGGGATGTGGTGCAACAATGTTGATGTGAGCAGTTGTCATATAACATGGAAGGAAAAAACATTACATTATATTGGTGGTATTAGGAAACTTTTAAATCTTAATCATTACTGCACTCAGTGTTTATGGAAAACCTTACTCTTCTTATTTCCAAGGGATCTCATTAACATCAAGTGATTCCAAATTTAAAATAATAATATATATTCATTATTAACTAAACATGATTCAGTTATTCTTTTAAGTTCTTCCTCAAAGCACCTTTAGACACCTTAGAACCAGGATAAATTGTAAAAGGCTGAACTGTAAAGAAGTTATCTACCAAAAATAAGTGGAAGGTTAACAAAAAGTTGCTGGTTTTTAAAAATAAACAGGGCAGAGAATGATAGACTGGACACAGAAGAGGAGGCAGTCATGGTGAATGTGGTGGATGACAAGTAGAACTTTTGTCCAACAGTGCCGAGAAAGAGACCGTGTTACTGAGAGCACGGCAGGCACACAGGGGAGCGATCGCCATAATCTGTTACGAGTCACAGACCCATTTAAAAATCTGACAAAAGTCATATTCTCAAGAAAATTTACAAAACAGTCTCACAGAATTTTGCAGGCTAGTCAGAGGTTTCATGATCCCCAAGTTAAAGATCTCTCGTCTAAAAGTTATTTTTTTTAATTTGCAAATTGTCAGAGAATATAATGGATAAACTGATCCAGTTATTAAGTGCCTAACCTGATCGCCCCCATATTTTTTGAATGAATTTGATTTGTCTTTAAAATCAAAACAAATACAGCATATTTGGAGATCTTGTAGAAATTTGCTCAACACCCACAACATTAAGCCTCTTAAATCTAGGAAAGAACACCATTTGTGTAGAGAGAAAGTCAGTCCTAATAGGTAGGTTAGTGGAGATATAAAACTCATTAAATCACTCAACAAAAAGTCAGGATTAATTAATTCTACCATCAATAAAAATGCTTAATAATTTTCCTCACTGTCGAAGTTCTATCCAATGGTTTTAAGTTTTTAAAAGAATCTGAAAATGAAAAAAAAGTATTAGTGGTTCAAGCATTAGCTCATTTAGTAGTCTTCGCCTGTCATTCTTTGTGTAGGCAAAGAAAATGTTCCACTTGAAAAGCAGTTTTCATTGTTATGTGGGCTAAATTTTCATACTTAGGTGACAGCATTTTATTGCAAATTTTTTTAAATTGAGCCCTCCCTAAAGCTTAAATTTATGTAGCAAATACACTCTCAGATAATTATAAATCCGCTTATAAGAATAGCATTCAGAATTTTTAAATTATTTAAGTTATCCTTGTTCATACCTTTTTTGGTCAAATTATTAAATATCTGTTTTAAGCTGCAGAGTCTTTCATTGGTAATGTAATACATACATAACACACATTACATTTATAAATGCATCGTATTGCATATATTACATTATGTATCTCATATACATACAACACACATAAATACACACATATACGCACACATATTTATAGCATGTTTAATGCATGTAAAATACACACACACACACACACACATGCAACAATAGGGAAAGTAGGACTTTCCTTTTCTTCCTTGTTCCTATAACTCTTATTGATCCTGGATTTGAGTGAACGTTTCTTTCAAATGTGAAATTTTACCGATTTGACTTTTTTATAGAAACCTGGGGCCGAACCTCCAGAAGAAGATGAAGGCACTAAGAGAGTCGATCCTCTGCATCAGCTGATCCTTCTGTTTAGTCGAACAGCTTTAACAGAGAAATGGTATGGTTGGGAGGGTTCATACGAGACACAGGACGAGCAAATAAAGAAACTAATGTCTGAGTATTCTGTGTTTCATGTATTCATGCTTCAATTTCATCTTGTCTTGTTAGGAGAGAGAGTCGTTCAAAGATATGAGCAGTCTGGCATGCATCTCTCGACCAACATTCGTTCAATTTCAGGCTTTAGTACCTACCTATGAGTTCTAGTTTTTATTAACTACTTTGCAATTAGCTGATTTCGTTGATTCTGATTCTTCTTATAAAATGGTGTTTCTCTTTATCACAAACAGCCTTTATAAATAAAACAAACAAACAAAAAAAACCCCTAAAAACCCAAAGCAAATTGCAGTGCCAGAAATGTGTAGAGACTGATGGTGACCCAAGATTTCCTGGGTAGATTGTGTCTCCATTGTGCGGTGGGTTTTAGGTAACCTTTAGGGGCCGGGTGAGCCATCATTTCAACTTGGAAGTATCTCTGAGATCTATTTTAAGGACATTGCTCTTTTTGTTTTTTATTTTTTTGGCCTTCTGTGGTTTTAGTTATACAAATTCACCAAAGCCACAAAGGGCAAACCTCTATGGAGTTGAAGAAATGCACTGTTAGGCCCCATAATCCAAATGTGCTCAGCATCTGCTTATTACATAGATTGGCTCTGGAGATGGGACATTGCAGAGATTATAGAACATTAATCTGCTTCCCTGTCATATGAAAGAAAGCCTGCTTTGCCCCAGGCCTCACCGGTTCTCTGCAGAATCTGGAAGATAATATTTGATTATCAACCCACATCTGCATAAATCTCAGAAGTCCTGAAGAATTCATGTGACCTCTTTGCATGCCGTAATAATATACATTTCTCCCTCGTAGCTAATGTGATCCATCCTTTCTCTCACTATTTCTCTCTCTCTTATTATTTCCTAACTAACAAAATCATCTCATCCCTAAGCATAGAGCAACTCTCTGTCTGGCATTGTCAGGTAATGAGGTATTTCTCATAGTGAACTTTTCTCATGACTGAAGTTTAAAACTGCTGCAGTAACTTTGCAAATTTTAGGTATTTTTTGATGGAAACCTTTATTTATGTATTAAAGTTTCCATACTTCTTCAAAAGAGGATAATAAACATATTTTAACCTTTCTTAATTTTTAAGAATCATCATTATAACCATCTTATTTTTTAATTGTAACATAATAATTTGGAGTGTCTTCCCATCAAATGTCAAATTTCACTTCTGATGTCAAAAGCCCCTACCTCATTAAAATTTGCTTGTTTCAAATTTTGTAGTCTGAAGAAAATTAAAGTTATTATATTTGTGTGTAAATCAAAAGACCATTTATTCTGTGAGAATTGAAGGCCCTTCTGTGAGGTAAGATGGGACAGCAATTTAGGAACCCTGAGATCTTTGCTTTCTGAGTCTAGGATATTTCTGAATGATTATTGTTGTCTAAGTTTTGTGTTCATTTAATTTTCAAAAGGCATACTTGTTAGAAAAAAACAAAGGTTATTTTATGCATTGATGATCTGTTTGTATAGGACTAGCCTTCTACTTAAAAGTTGATGTTATTTTTTTCTTGTTTCTCATAGCAAACTGGAGGAAGATTTTTTATATATGGCTTATGCAGATATTATGGCGAAGGTAAATAAGTATCCTTCTTGATTTTAATGTGTAATTTAATACAGAGAAATCACTGTCATCTGAACAAGGATAAGAATCTGTGTATTTCTGGATTAAAACAAAGCATTGTTGAATCTTAGAAAGAGAAGGGGCATTAATCTCAACTTTTCACTTGTTTTATGACTCTCTGCTCTAACTATCTTGACCGGTAATCATTGTTTCCTACTTGAACATTTTATTTATGGGAGCTCACTGATTTTCCAAACATTCACTCATTCAACAAATATTCACTGGATGTTGAGGTATTGGTGATAACACGTGCGTAAGAAAGAAGAGCACACACCACACCTTCTTGGAGTTTATCATATTATGGGGAAGATGAAATTTAAGCAAATAATTATTTTTAAAAAATTGATCAATTTAATGGTAGGGGAACTATTAGACATATTGAGAACAGGTTGCATAGCACGGTAGCGAGGACTGCTTAGGGAAGGCTTTGACTATTGAGCCATGAGTTGGACATGCAAAAGCAGTAACGACTGGTACTTACTGCATGTTTATTCCATTTACTCCTCTCAGCAAGAGAATGAACAAGGGAATTGGTATCAAAGAGGAGTCAAGGTTTCGCTCAGGCTTCTGACTTGGGCGCCGTATACCGAGATGGGCGCCATATACCGAGATGGGAGCACCAGGATCATTACAGGCCTGGCGTGAAGAGGGAAGATGACAAAATAAATCTCAGACATTTTAACGATGCCCGTGAGATATTTAAGTGGAGGTGTCAGACTTGCAATTAGACACTCGTGTCTGATTCGGTATCCCAGGTCGGCTTATAAACGTAGACTTGGGATTCACCAGCATGAGATGGTATTTGAAGCCACTGCAATGTATGTTCTCACCCAGAAAGAGACGGCAGTGTGGGAAGAGAAGGAGGCCTAGGATCAAGCCTGGAAGGAAGCAGAAATTTAAGAACTGGTTAGAAGAAAAGGAGCCCATCAAAAAAAAAAAAAAAAAAAGATAGAGCCTTAAATATGAGCTAGTATAATTTGCTTGTTTCAGATTTTGAGCTATAGGAGTAAGTGTGCAGTCAGTAAAAATCATATTCTGCTGAGAGGTTGACCAAGATAAGGATTGAAAATTCCCCGGCATTTATCACACGGACATAAGCAAGTAGGGCTGCAGATGTGAGGAGATGCGGCATAGACATTCCTTCACTGGGAAGATCGACAGGGAGGAGAAAGATAAAAGGTGATGAATATCTAGATGGAATTGTGAGGTCAAAGGGCGATTATTTTTGTTTGTTTGCCACTTGTCTGTTTTCTTAAAAACACACTTTTTTCCTTATGGGAAGGGGCCAGCAGAATGGGCGAGAGAGTCTCTATGGAGTGAGGCCTAGAGTAGGTGAGAGCCGCTGGAGAAGACAGGTTACAGGGCATAGGGGAAAGCCGTGGCTTCCTAATTCTAGTTTAAGACATAACCCACAGCAGGAAATATATTTGCCCTGTATAGTCACCTATCAGTATCATGGGGGATTGGTTCCAGGGCCCGCCTCAGATACCAAAATCCACAGATGCTCAAGTCCCTTATGTAAAATGGTGTGGTAGTTGCATATAACCTACACAATCCTCCCATATATGCCTTAAATCATCTCCAGATTACTTATGATACCTAATACAGTGTAAATGCAACGTAAATGCTGCAATGCAGCATTGTTTATGGAACACGGACAAGGAAAAAAGTCTGCATATGTTTGCTACAGACGCAACCATCCATCTTTTCCCCCAAATATTTTCTATCTGCGGTTGGTTGAATCCATGAATGTGGAACTAACTCATGGATACAGAGGGTCGGCTGTATATTTAAAAAATAAAAAATAAAAATATTTACCATGAAAGAAAAGTTTCATGAAATCATGTCCTTCCTGTGAGCAATATAATCTGAAATTTTTTATTCTAATTAAATAAAAAAATTGTTTTAGATCATGAATCACTACATTGGCGTCCAATTAATGGGTTGAAACCCATAGTTTAGTAAACACTGGGTTAAAAGATAAAAGAATAAAAGATACCAAGGAAAAAAGGGAAGATGCCAGGATAATGGCAGGTCGTAAATATTTCCTTTTAGGGTCATCTGTTCTCTCTCTGAAGATAGAAGGACTGGAAGGACAGACATCTGCTGAGACCGAAGGGTTAGGTGGAGGGAGCAGGGAGAGGAAGTTTTGAAGAGACAGAGAGTTGAAAGAGAGTTGTGGCAATTGGCATGGTTTAGTGACTAGAAGTTAAAATAATATTCCCAGGTAGCATAGAAAGTCTGGTTTAGGCTGTCGTCTGTGAATCTGTGGCCGTATCAGTCTTCCTCGTTGAGTGAGTTTTCTCTAGCAGTTCACAAAACCAAATGCAAATTCAGAGAAGGAAGGAAGTTAGATTCATCGAGGGTCAGGGTTTTTGCCAGACTTCTGTAGAGGACGAGATCAAAGCAGGTTCCTGTACTGCCAGGAGGTGGCTCAGAAGGAAGCGAGGAAAGAGGGAGCTGATAAAGAGATTGTAGAACAGCCCACAAGATGGGTGTCCTCTGCAACAGAGCCGAAATGGGCCAAACAGGTAGAAGCTTCTGGTTTGGAGAAAAGTATATTTCTCGAACTCCTGACCTCAAGCAATCCTCCTGCCTCGGCCTCCCAGAGTGCTAGGATTACAAGTGTGAGCCACTGTGCCGGGCCTAAGAGAAAAGTAGATTTCTGATTGTTAAAGTTCTTCCTTGTGACTGAAACAGAATTTGCCTCCACATTTGCTGTTCTTGTCTCCTAAAGCTGAATCTAATCTCTTTTGATAGTTGATCAAGTATTTGTAGATGGCTAACCGGCTCATCTTTTCTTTCAAGATTTTCCCCTTCATAATTAAATAATTTTATTTCTCTTACTGTTTCGTGTACCCTAGGAATATCAAAGCCTGTGCCTCTTAAATTTTTCCACTCTGCACGTGCTCCAGTATTTCAGTATGTGCCACCCAGAAGTAAATTGAACACAGTATTCCAGTTATGACTTCACCAGTGTAGTGCATGTTGGGATTGTATCTGCATTTATTCTGCCTTAGACTCTTTGATTTGCATTAAATTTTTAGCAGCCCAATCACATTTTTTGTCAACTTTTCAGCTTGACTGTCACCTAAAATTCTAGGTTATTTATGAATTTCTATTGAGTTTTATATCACATACCTCGTATTTAGACAGTTGATTTAATTTTTTAAATTGAGTATATATTATCATTTCTCTAATTTGAGTCAGACCATCATCAAAGACTGAAATCTTTTTTAACATTCAGTCTGTCATTAGTGTCATCTCTTTCCATTTATGTTATCCACAAACTTGATAAGTGTGATTGATTTCTCTATTTAACTAAGTTGCTGGTAAACAGCTGGTATTTCTATACCCTTTCCCAGACTGATTCATCTACCTTAATTTGAATGTATGAAACCATATACCTCTAATCCTAGCACTCTGGGAGGCTGAGGTGGAGGAGTGCTCGAGCTTAGGAGTTTGAGAACTGCCTGAGCAAGAGCAAGACCCCGTTTCTACTAAAAATAGAAAAAATTAGCTGAGTGTGTTAAACACCTGTAGTCCCAGCTACAAGGGAGGCTGAGGAAGGAGGATCCCTTGAGCCCAGGAGTTTGAGGTTGCTGTGAGCTATGATGACGCTACTGCACTCCAGCCTGGGCAACAGAGCGAGATTCTGTCTCCGAAAAAAAAAAAAAAAAATTATAAAAAGCCAAGGTCACTGTCTTACGAGATTTCTCACCCATTAGCTCTATGTTAGTCAGATTTAATTTCAGACTGGAAGTTTCTGTTTTTTGATTCCTCAGTCTTCTGAGGAGTTTTCCAATCAGAAAGACAACCAAAGCATGTATGAAATATACTTCTTTTGCAGAATGAAATTTTCGGCAGACGCTGGCAAGCTCACGTGCCCTATTTACTGCTTTATGTACTCTCATTGGCCGTTTTGAATTTTGTTCTGGATATCTGAATGGTCTGAACCAAGTCCTCTATTTTATTTTATTTTTTTCTGTTTTTTTTCTTCTTCTAAATTCTCTAATCCATGCTTCTGCCTCTTTACGTATGAGTCTTATTCATGTTTTCCTTAATTGGCATATGGTATAACTCTCCTTTGCTTAGAATTTAGCATTCTGATCCAGAAGCAAAATTCCGTGCTGCAAGACTGTCTGATATAGCTTTGTTTGTTTAGTATTTTCATATGTGTTACATGGATGCCATTTGCTACTGAAGAACATATCTCTTATGCCTGTAAATCCTTCTGTTTCTGTCCAGTACATTAAACAGTTGCTAGAGGCCAGGCACAGTGGCTTGTGCCTGTAATCCTAGCACTCTGGGAGGCTGAGGCAGGAGGATTGCTTGAGGCCAGGAGTTTGAGACCAGCCTGAGCAAGAGTGAGACCCCATCTCTACTAAAAATAGGAAAAATTAGCTGGGCGTTGTGGCATGCACCTATAGTCCCAGCTACTTGGGAGGCTAAGGCACAAGGATCACTTGAGCCCAGGAGTTTTAGGTTGCTGTGAGTGAGGCTGATGCCACAGCACTCTAGCCTGGGTGACAGAGCAAGAACTTTGTTTCAAAAAAAAAAAAAAAAAAAAAAATATATATATATATATATTACATTAGTATTCTGATCTGCTTAAATAATAAACATGCTTGTTATCTGATAAACTCCTTGTACTTTTCATTCCCATTAACTAATGCTAATTCCTAATCAGTTTGCCTTTAATTCTAATGGGAGACATTAGAATAGTTAATGTTAAGGAGCAGATAAGCAAAACTCCACTTATTTTGACATTAGATAAACAGGACGTATTTATGGAGGACTGCAGATTTGCCTTCCAAATCTATTTTACTAAAATTCTGATGGGTTCTTAGTTTTAAAATTCCTGGTTAACTGACGATTAGGAGGCAGGGGAACATTAACACGTAGTAAAAAATGTCCTGCTCTCTGAACGAATCGTTAATATCATTGCTTTTGCAGTGAAACATGCCATTTAGCACCTTACCCACATAGTGAAATTGTCACAGGTCCATGTCCCCATCTTTATTTCCTCCCTTGCAAACCATGTTCGCGTGCCTGTTACTCTAAATGGAAAGGGAGGTGTTCAGTACCTATTTGTTGAATGAATGAAAGAATATGATAAGCCTTTTAGAATTTATCATTGAGTGGCCAGAAATGGCCAGTACTCTCCTTCCCACACCCAGTTCATCTCCAGGCCCAGAGGACTGCAACTCATTCAATTAAAAGTATTTTTCTGATTTGTAACTTATATATGTCACTATTTGCCCCCATACACCTCACTGATACACTGAATGCTTACCAAGTGTAAGAAATATTTAGAAGGAATGGAACAGTCTACTTTTGAAGAGCTGTAGATTTCTTCCTACTGTAGGTATTGGTTAATGACCACTTTCCTCTGGTCACCATTATACTCCAAACCATAATAATAGCAGCTGAGATTTATTAAAAGTTCATTATTCTTCAGACACTTTTTTTCTAAGTGGCATATAATTTACATATATTAAATCATGAGCTCCTCTCAAGAACCCAGGTACTCTTTTAGTTTTCCCTTCTTAAATATAAAGAAATGGAGACACAGAGAGGTGAAGGAACTTGCCCAAGACTGCACAGCTACTAACTGCCAGCATTGGTATTTGAAGCAGGTACTGTGTTTCTGGAGCCCATGTTACTAACCACCATACTCTTCTGCCTCCTTAGCAAGTGAAAATTTCAGCTGTGGGAATTAGATAAGAATACGTGCATGGTTCAGCACAAATCCTATTATCATTTCTGGAAAAATTACCCCAAAATAATAGAATAGTCATTTTTATTGTTTTTATGTATAAAGAATATTATAGGTAGCAGGTAGAATTTCACTTTATTCCTTTGAGCCAATTACAATGAAAAATGAACTTAAAAAGATTAGAAGAATCACTTTAGTTAATGGACACTGCTTTCCATTAATTTTAATTCATGGTTATTGCATGTGCCTATATTAGTACATTCTAATGGCAGCATGGAAAAAAGAGAAAATAAGAATCCTTGTCTTTAAAGTTTACAATTTGTTTTGTACCAGAAAAATGCATGAATATGTAGTGTGTGTAGTATGATATGGACCTCATAATTATCTCTATGTTATTTATAATTAGGTAATTTAATATTTTAATTTTATAAAGGCACTATATATAATTTTCTTTCTGGTAATAAATATGGTCATGAATTCATTGGTCATGTCATCTAAGTAGTATATGTAATATATGTATGTATGTAGTTAAACAATGTTGATAGTAAATTATGAATGATTTGGTGTTCTATGTTAAATAATTCTTTTGTACTTTCTGCCTCAACATATTCCTGTCCACTCTTTTTTTTTTTTTACATGTATCAGAGTTGTCATGATGAGGAAGATGATGATGGTGAAGAAGAAGTGAAGAGTTTTGAAGTAAGATTGATCTTTCTAGACGTGCCTCTTTCAATCTTGAAACATTGTTTCATAGCTTATAACTGACATTTCTGTTTCTTGCTTCATGGCTTATTGCAGCTTATTGTGTCAAGGAACTGCATGTCAGAGCTGGATGGACACACCTGAGTCCTAACATTTGCTGAAGTTAAGAACAAAAACCATAGAATAGTTAAATAATAGAATAAAGCCCATATGTTCAGAATGAGTGTTCCTGCGAACCATCCGAGACGAGACAGCTTTATATTGTCCTCATCTCAGTGATGTTGTGCTTGGAATTTCCAACAGACATGTGAAGAAAATATTTATTGAAGAGCAACTTAACATCAAGTTTTTAATTAAATCCTTGGTGTGATATTTGTTCCTGAATTGAAGTCTTAAAGATTTGGCCTCTTTTGACTTCTGCCCGATTAGGTCACTCATTCCGTGTACATATGTAGGTCGCGGCACACGACGCAGTTTGCTTGCATGAGTTAGGAGTGCATATATTCCTAGGACTGTATTGTATTTTATGATTATTTTCTCAAACATTCTCAGCTTTTAAATATCCCATATAATTTGAAATGCTGCTTAATGTTAATTAGCTGGAAGGAAAGTTAATATTATTTTCCCTCTTTGCTTATAGTGTACTTTTGCTTTGTATGGGAAAAACTAGTTGTTGCTAACTACCACCTATCTCATTTATCAGTTCCTTTTTCTTTTCTTTTTTTAGAATCTTCAAAAAGAAATTAAGTGTAAGGGAACAGAGATTAGATTCTTTTTTTTTTCCCCTATTAATTTACACGTCTGGCCTTCGAGCTAGAAGTCTGGAAACATAGTGGTAGCCAGCAATGAGTCTTTAATTAAAGTGGACCCCACAAAAACATATAGCCAAGGAGGGAGCTCAGAGCTCCCTATTGCCTATCCAGGAACAATTCGACGTGAGCATCTCTGCCGCACTGAAGTCAATGTGTTGAAAATACAAAAACAATTTAATTTGAGGATAACCCATGACTGTTGCTGGCTGAGAAAAATACCATAGGATTAATTTTTCTATGGCACTATAATCTTTCCTAATATATGTATGTTCTATTCTCAAATCCATCTTTACTGATAAGCAACTGAGTTAAATTAGAATGCCCTGAGAGCAGCAGATAATACTGTTTTTCTGAAGTGCACACCATTTACGGTCTACCAGTTGTCTTCAGAGCAGTTGTTTATTGCTATTTTGCTTCTTGTCCTCATCCTTCCTTAAGGTCACAGGATCCCAACGCAGCAAGGTAAAACTATGTATATGTGTGTATTTGTCTGGGTCTGAGTTTCAGTTTCTTGTGACATTTACCTTTGTTAGACCCAACATCTTGGATTCTTTTGTAATAAAAGGTCTTGAAAATCTTTCTGCAAGTTCGTAGCTCCAATGCAATTGGTCTCTTCAGTATCCCTTCCTTGACACAGGTTTATTCGTCTTGCAATTTCAAAGACTCATAATTTGAAATTTTTTTTTTCTTTTTTTCTTTTTTTTTTTGTTCCAGGGTATTGTGAGGGTACAAACACTACAGTTACACTTTATGCCTTTGCCTCACCCAACTCATAATTTGAAATTTTTATCCTCCATGTTTACTTTGAGCTGCATACCGTGCTGGGATTAAAAAAAAAAAAAAATCCAGCCCTTAAGGTGAATAAACTTCTAGCTAGGGACTTTTCATTTTCAGTGCAGCGTTCTGACCTCATCCTTCTTGATTTTTTTTTTTTTTTACACCAGTCTAATTACCTGAAAACAGACATGATAAATGGTATTGCTGGTGAAATTGGAAAGAAGTCTGCTTTTCTATAATGCTATTAATACCCTCAATTAATAACTAGAGATTATGTCCCATGATTTTAATACTGATTTCATCATTTTATTAAAGGGAAGAAGTCGATGACCATTTCTATCTCTTAATATGTCTAATAGCTAAATACTTGGAAAATTTGCTAAGAGAAAACATTTTGATCTAGAATTATAAAATCATTTACTTTGATATGGACCCTGTTAAACTTATAAGTTATGTTCATGTGGCCACTTAACAGGAAAATTGATCATAAACATCTCAGGAAGACAATATCAGTAATGACTTTAGTTTAAAAAAAAACTTTTCAGTTTATAAATATAAATTATTCTGCTTTGCCTTCTGTAAAAAAAAAAAAAGTAAAGTATTTGCTGCTAAAATGAATTTTTAGACTGTCCTGAAGAATCTATTCAAAAGAAACAAATCGAAATATTTTTAACTCACTATGATGTTTGGAGAAATATATTGTTCTTATAATATACCATGATCCTTATAAATCTTTAAATTTGAGTTCATATATGTACTATCAGAAATAACTCCAATCTGATGGGTCTAGTGGTTAAAGGCATTGAGAAGAGGAAAGAAGTATATGTAGAGAAAAAGCACTCTGGGAGGCTGAGGCAGGAGGATCACTTGAGCCCAGGAGTTTGAGACCAGCCTGGGCAACATAGCAAGACCCCCATCTCTACAAAAAAATTTAAAAAATTAGTCAAACACAATGGCACACACCTGTAGTCTTAGCTACTCAGGAGGCTGAGGCAGGAGGATTGCTTGAGCCCAGGAGTTTGAGGTGACAGTGAGCTATGATTACACCACTGCACTCCAGCCTGGGCAATGGAGCAAGACCCCAACTCTTAAACAAAAAAAAAAAAAAAAAAAAAAAAAAAAAAAAAAAAAAAAGAAAGAAAGAAAGAAAAAGAAAAGTGCTATTATAAGGACATTTTCCATGAGGAATACAATAAAGCTCAAAAAACATGGAAAACAGGGAATGTGGAATTAAAAGCCCGGTACTTGCCAGTTCTTTTTTCTTCCATCATCTATATATTTTATTGACATTGATCCTGTTAAAACTTGCCTGATTCAACTTGATAATTTAATTCCCTGTTTCATCTATAATATGTGTAAATATGTTTTTCCTACAACTACATATTTAATAACTTTATTGCATATTAAATTTTTTAGATTTGGGGCTACTTCAATATGAGAATCATAAAAGAGGACAGTTAAATCTTATAAGGAGGCCAACATTAATTGAAAAGGAAGAAATGTTTTATCGGTTACCTAAAATGCACATTATGGCAGTTAAGTGCTTTATTTAGCTTTTGAATATTTTATAAGCCAAAGCAAATAATAACAATAAATAAATAATAATGTTTCAAGTCAAATAACTATTTTCTGAGCATGGTGGGTTTTTCTCTCCTAGCTCAACAAAGAGCTTTGGTCTACCAGAGTAGACCACATTTTTTATTATGATTTTGCAAAATACTTGGAAACATTCATTACGTGGTTGTTTCTTCTCTAAAAGCTGAGGGTATTGACACTGAATGATAATTTAGTGAAAGCATTTCTTTGGAATATTAAAATTCTGTAATACAGAATTATTAATATTACTGAAAACCCTAAATTAATGGCAGTGGAGCTTAGGTAAGTGAGAAGAATGGAGCATTAGCTTGTCTTCAAGGCCATTTTCTCAAACACTAGGCAAGCTACGTCTTCCTTTGGCAAATGCCCAATTTCTAATTCACAGATGAATTCTCTAATGAGTCCTTGAGGTCCTGTTATTCTGTACTGTTGAATCTCTGTGTCTTAAATACTAAATATGCCTGTGACAGAGT
The DNA here is from genome assembly GCA_004363605.1 of Indri indri. Lineage (NCBI taxonomy): Eukaryota > Metazoa > Chordata > Mammalia > Primates > Indriidae > Indri > Indri indri. The sequence goes on from RJWJ010004925.1 coordinate 71,632, forward strand.
TGACATTCTATAATAAATACTTAGGACACTAGCACATTCTCTCTTAGATGGATCTCAGACATAACTAACATGACGTCACACCTGCCAATGTATGCAGACCAATATCCAGCTCATACTCCAAAGTATGTACCATGAAGTATGGAAGAATCAATTTAGGTCCAAAATGTCTTAAGGACTGATATTATATAGCACTACCCCAAGTATATAGAATTTTTGTCTTGCCCCTCCATGGATTTAATTTTAGATAGAATTCCATTTTTTGGTAGTTCTGTAAGAAC
>RJWJ010004926.1:0-71913 GCA_004363605.1 Indri indri
CCTCTTACACTTTCTTGGATTAAAATTAAGCCCATTATCCAAAGTGAAGCACCACAAGAGCAGAAGAACGGGCTCCACTTGTACTCACCATCAAACTGGTTCTAACTGATCAACACTAAGTTGATCACATGGCAGAAATACTCTCTAGGGATTAGGGGGATGGGGGGGCAAATCAACAACTAAAGGACACGGGGAGCACTAAGGGGGGGGAAGGGAAGGGCACGCCTTAAACCCGCACTTGGGTGAGGCAAAGGCATAAAGTGTAACTGTAGTGTTTGTACCCTCACAATACCCTGGAATAAAAAATAAATAAATAAATAAATAAATAAATAAATAAATCTAAAAAAAGAAAAGAAAGTAAATTGAGTTTGTGGATGTATGGAAGTAAAATGAAAAAAAAAAGGGAAATAAAAAATTTAATAAGAAATAAATTAAAGGAGATACATATGAAAGTGATAGGGAAAAGTAAGGGAAAATGGGGTGCTGTTTTCAAACATAATACCGGCAATTTTGTGTTAAGGGATGTGGGTAAATATGTGGGTCCCATGGCATAGGTTATTTCCTGGCTATGACTCCTCAGGGCCCATCTTGCAAATATTACCTCATAAGTGAGGTGTATCACAGGTGCTTGTCACCCCATGACCATATGTCAGGGTTGCTTGGGGCAGCCTGTGTGTGTGCATGCTCTCCCTATGTAATTATTAACAGCATATTCTGTCACGCCTAAAAGTGTCTTGGTAATAAATTACATGGGTAGCCTGGGTATGCCACATTGCTTTTTATTTTATTTAGTGTGTGTGTCTATGTGTGGAAGAAAGGAAAGAGTAGATCTTTCTTATCACATTCCCCAAAATGTTGTTTTATCTTGGTACTTGATCTCATTAGGTTTCTCATATTTTTGCCACTCCCATAAACCTTTATGAAGGAATGGCCCAGGTGAGAAGGGGACTTGAGGCTGTAGCTCCAGAATAGCTCTATCTCTTTCTTGGCCTTTTCAACGCTGACCCTGTGATGTACCTCACTTGTTAGGTAATATTCGTATGATGGGCCCTGAGAAGTTGGAGCCAGGAAGTAACCTATGCCAAGTGACCTCCATTTTTACCCACATGGCTTAACACAAAATTGTATCGTGTGTGAAGACAGTACCCATTTTTCCTTACTTTTCCCCATCACTTTCATATGTATCTCTTCTAATTTATTTCTTATTAATAAATAAGTAGTTCACGCAAAGACTCAATTATTGAGACAATGATGATTGCCAAGGAAGAAAGGAATTTTTAATACAACAGATGTCTTGCTGGGAGAATGGGAGAAGCTGCCTCAAATCTGTCTCGCTGACTAACCCACTAACAGAGATCACGGGTTTCTAAAGGAGAAGGCCACGTGCCGGAGGCAGGTCGTGGTGTGTCTCACAAGAGGCTACATGCATTGGGGGTAGGTTGTGGGGGATGGTGAATCTTGCCAGGAAGCCTGCCCAGGGGCCTTCAGAGTCTCAACTCCTTTGTCTTGTAGAAAATCCACCATTTCTGGGGAACAAATCCAAAGGTCCAGTAGTTAGTTAAGGGAGAAGATTATATAGGAGTCATTGACATTTGTTCAACAAGGGGCTGGTTACAGCTAGGACCCTTGCACAAGGTTTCTGAAATTTTCTTTTCTACTGTTACTATAGTTTTCCATGGGGCTTCATCAGGCTTTGTGTTGACTAACCTTTCACAGTAGTAGCTGTTGTTCCTGTCACACTGCCTATGACTTCGTGCTTCTCTTATGATTTCATTCTTATCCAATGACAGAAGGCCTTGTCCATCCCTTGTGATGTCCTCCCTGAAGTAACAGAAGAGCCCCTTCCTGTTATTATTATAATTGTTTAATCAAGACCCAAACAGGAGGCCGGGCACAGTGGCTCACACCTGTAATCCTAGCACTCTGGGAGGCCGAGGCGGGAGGATTGCTCGAGGTCAGGAGTTTGAGACCAGCCTGAGCAAGAGCGAGACCCTATCTCTACTAAAACTAGAAAGAAATTAGCTGGAAAACTAAAAATATATAGAAAAAATTAGCCAGGCATGGTGGCATCTGCCTGTAGTCCCAGCTACTCGGGAGGCTGAGGCAGGAGGATTGCTCAAGCCCAGGAGTTTTAGATTGCTGTGAGCTAGGCTGACACCACGGCACTCTAGCCTGAAGAACAGAGTGAGACTGTCTAAAAAAAAAAAAAAAAAAAAAAAAAGAGGTATGCAGAAGATAACGTTCAGGCAGTTGGGTCAGTGGTTAGGGAAGTTGGGAGCATATTTGAAATGGAAGAGCTGTGTTAGAATGAGTACGCACAAGAGAGGCAGAAATAGTGTATGTGAAGGAAGTTACAAATTAGCTTACAAATGAGAACTTAGAAGAGCTTTTCCCAAAGATGCCACCATTGAAGACTCAATAAATGAAGAGGTTTTGATTCCTACCACATCCCCATTCAACCTCACCTATTTGTCTTGAGAAAAACACAGGGAGATCTTAAAGAATTGCAATGGATTGTTTTGAACTTACGCCATGACTCTAATTCCAGCCGTTGTTCCAGATGTGGTTTATTTAACAGAGCACAAAAACAAACCCCCTAATATTTAGTTTGCAGTCATTAATGTGTTTGATTTTTTTCCCTTAATTTCCCTTTACTAAGATCTTCCGTGTCAGTACCCCAGCTCTCTGTCATAATCTTATCCACAGGATTATTGATCACCCCTCCATTCAATAAGTCTTCATATCAGACTACTACATTGATATCAGACTGATAAGAATCAGGAGCAGGAAACAGCAACTGTCCTACATATTTTGAAAAGAAGCAGGTGTACCGAGGCTGAGAAATAAATCTCACTAACATTCAAGGAGTTGCCAGATTGGCGAAATATCTAGGGATGCGCTATAATATCTTTTCCAAGGTGAAAGAGAATTTGCTACATCTGAGCCTACTAATTGCTAAGAAAGAAATGGACATGATGCCTAGTGAGCCTCTAAATTTTGAAGGCCACATGTCCCCATTTTTGGAGTAATGTGAAAGAATACCAGTTTCAAGTGGGACATAAAAAGCAAGAAAAGCTTTTGTCTCAGGTCCAAGTTGCTATGTAAGCTGTTCTTACACTTGGGCTGTATGACTGAGCTTGACTCCATGATTCTTGAAGTGTTTATGGTAGACAAGTGTGTTGTATGGAGTTTTTGGTAGAACCCCTATAGCTGAATCATTGCATGGTCATAGGATTTTAGAACAAAGCCATGCTATCTTCTGCAGATAATTATTCTCCTTTTGAGAAACAGCTCTGGCTTATCACCAGAACCTAGTAGAGACTGAACAATTGTCCCTGGACTCCTAAGTTTCCTGGTAACCCTAGATGCCCACAATGAACTGGGCATTGTGTGACCCACCAAGCCATAAAGCTGGATGTGCATATCAGTGTTCCATCATAAAGTTGAAGGGGTATATACAAGACTGGGCATGAGCAGTCACCGAAGGCACAAATAAGTTGCATCGAAAGTAGCTCAGATTACCATGGCTCTCACTCTTGCTACGTTGCCTTCTGTCTCTGTCTCTCAAAATCACCTATTGCCTTGTGGATAATTCCCTGGGATAAGTTGACTAAGGAATAAAAAACTGGGTCCTGATTCACTAGGTCCATCATTTTGTATGATATACGCAGTTTATCTAAAACTAGGTGTTTGAAGGCCTACAGCCATACCCTAAGGGGTCCTAAAGGACAGTGAAGAAGGGAAATCCTTCCACAGGGCAAAATGTTGAGGCTTGAACAGGTTTCTCACTTTACTTGGAATAGGAGATGCCTAGATATACGGATTTACATTAACTCATGGGCAGTAGATAACAATTTGGCTCAATGGCCAAAGATTAATAAGAAACATGATTGGAAAATCAGTAACAAGGAGGTCTTGGGAAGAAGTATGTGATGACATCTCTTCATGTGGGCACAGAGTGTGAAGATATTTGTCCCCACTGTAAATTCTCATAAATAGAAACAATAGCAGAAGATGTCTGGACATCCTGAAAAACACAACACATTCTGTGAATGTCAGTCAGTCTCTTTCCCCAGTCAGCCTATCCTTGTACTGTGGGCTCATAAAAAAAAAAAAAAAAAGTGGGCATAGAACCAGGGATAGAGGTTAAACAGGAACTCAGGAACATAAAGATCTACTCAACAAGGCTGTTCTTGGTACGGGCACCGGTGAGTTCCCAAACTGTCAGCCACAAAAACCAACCCTGAGCCTCCAATATGGCACACACAGCATGAGCCAACCATCTGCTTGATGTTTGATTATGCTGAGTGATTTCCATCATGGCAGGGGCACTACTTTCTCTCACTATAATGGATTCTTACTCTGAATATGGATTTGCCTTTTCTGTTCAAAATAATTCTTCGAAAGTAACTATCTGTAGACTGACCGGATACCTTATTCCCTGACATGATATTCCACACAGGATGATTCTGACCAGCAGCAACACTCAGGTGCTGCAATGGGTTTACGCTGATGAAATGCTTGAATCTTACCACGTTCCCATCATCTGGATCAAGTAGAATTACAAAATGGCCTTTTGAAGACTCAGGTATGGTGCCAGCTATGTTGGGGTAATGTCCTTGAGGCCGCCATGTATGCTCTGAATCAGCGACCTACTTATGGTACTGTTTCTCCCATAGCCAATAGTCACAGGTCTGGAAATCAAGGAATGGAAGGTGAATGACTTCTCTCACTATTATTCTTAATATCCAATAGCAAAATTTTTGCCTCCCATCACCACAATTTTGGGCTCTACTGGTTTAGAAGTCTTAGTTTAAAAAAAAGGAAATGCTGCATGCTGTTTCCATTAAACTGGAAGCTGAGCCTGCCATCTGCCTATTTTGGGCTTCTCGCGCCATTAAACTATTAGGCGTGAGGCTGGCGTGATCAATTTTATCAAGGGGGATTTGGTTGCTACTATACAACAGATATAGGGAGGAGTATGTCTAGAACAGAGGAATTCTTTGGGGACAGCTCTTATTACTACTATATTTTGTGATAAAAGTTAATCATAAACTATAATCCAGTGCTGACAGGACTGCAAATTGCCCCCTACTCTGGCAATGAAATTTTAGATTGTTGCATCCTGAAAAGAACCATGCCAAGCTAAGTTGCTCTGTGGGGGCAAAAATAATAAGGAGTTGGTATTGGAAGAAGAACATCGAAAATACCCAAAATGACTGCATACTCAATTGCAGAAATTATGACTAATCTAAGGTATGTTAAAAATTAACTATATATCTCAACATTTAATTTACAAAGTAAAAAACGGTGTTGTGACGCCACTAGAATGGAAATGAACCTCACCCAAAGATGGATAAATTGACTTTGCCTTTACTTTTTTGGGTAAAAGGAGAAAAATATGTTTTTGGTTGTATTGGAAATGACTTACATTGATGAATTTTGCTATTCTCTTTATAAGTTAAATATGATTTTAAAAGCTGTATTTAGGTGTCAGGTTGGGAGGGGACTGAATCTGCTGGATTGTGGTATGTCAACTTGGTTAGGCTGGTAACTATATGTTCCAGAATCTTTCTCCCTGTATGGATCAAGGCAAGAAGTGACAAGGGGATGTCACACAAGATTCAGAAGCAGCCATTACTCAAGTGAGGTGATTTCAGGGAGATATGGTGATGATCTGATAAGAGGTACCCAGCATACCCCACCTTGTCTTCATTCTCTGCTTTACAGCTGGATCATCTTCCTGTCTGCAGTCTCTGCTGTATAACAGCAGCCCTAGACTAACCATCAGATATCTGGCTGTAGATGAATACAGATGGGGCTACTTAGTGGCAAAAATTTTACAAAGACCACTCCATGAGTCCTTTTTCATGATCACATTTGATCTAGCTATGCTTAATTTTCCTGATTTCCCTTCAAGGAACATCTTACTTGACAGATGCACACATTTCTAGCAAGATACCCCAATTCCGAGGTGCTGCAAATGAACAGAGTTGTTTTACAATGTGCCAAGAGCTAAGGTCTACAGCCTTGGCCCCTGATAATGCCTATTCTCTACCTCTTGCCCTTGCTTATTATACCTTCTATACCTAGGTCTGGAAGCCACATAGCCAAGAAACCTGAAATTATTGCTGAATTCAAGTTTCTGGCTTAGTTGGCATTGCCTTCATAAAATGAAAGTGGCTAAATAGCTCTAAAAATTCTCATCCTTTCCCATTTCACGGCCCCAATTTTTCTTCAGCTGCCTGTTAGATGTTTCCAGCCTGAAATTCATTCCCAGATCTGCGTTCAGCTCAGTGATCAGGTCGACTGAATTTAACCAATGCCATCGACTTCCCCAAGATGCTTTCTGAAGATTCCTTATTCTATTCCCAAGGTTAAGAGAAATGCTTTGCATAGACCCTAAATAAAATGGACATAGCTCATGATATTTAAATATTAAATACATCAAATTGTTTCTACTAGAATAAGACAGGTCTCATTCTGTCAAAGCTTTCCTTTAGAAAATATTCACAAATATTTCATACATTATATCAGCATAGACCAACCATAGACTTCAATTATAGTTAATTGTGGATTCTCAGATGTCACCAAGGTGTAGATAAAATTAGGATAAAATTGTAAAATTAATAACAAAAATGATAACAGAAATTGTCCTATTTCAAGCTCCTCCAGATTAATTGATAGACTCTCCAGGCTACCCTTCTTGAAAGGATCTCAATGGTGGCTATGTTGTTGAAACCGCATGGGGATTTCAGTCTAAGTTTAGTTACTTGTCACACAAAGACTCATTTATTGAGACAATGATGATTGCCGAGGAAGAAAGAAATTTTTAATACAACAGATGTCTTGCTGGGAGAATGGGAGAAACTGCCTCAAATCTATCTGGCCTACTAACCCACTAACAGAGATCACGGGTTTCTAAAGGAGAAGGCCACGTGCCTGAGGCAGGTCATGGTATATCTCACAAGAGGCTACATGCATTGGGGGTAGGTTGTGGGGGATGGTGAATCTTGCCAGGAAGCTTTGTGTTGACTGACCTTTCACAGCAGTAGCTGTTGCTCCTGTCACACTGCCTATGACTTTGTGCTTCTCTTATGATTCCATTCTTATCCAATGACAGAGGGCCTTGTCCATCCCTTGTGATTGTCCTCCCTGAAGTAACAGAGGAGCCCCTTCCTGTTATTATTATAATTGTTTAATCAAGACCCAAATAGGAGGCTGGGCACGGTGGCTCACACCTGTAATCCTAGCACTCTGGGAGGCCGAGGCGGGAGGATTGCTCGAGGTCAGGAGTTTGAGACCAGCCTGAGCAAGAGCGAGACCCTGTCTCTACTAAAACTAGAAAGAAATTAGCTGGACAACTAAATATATAGAGAAAAAATTAGCCAGGCATGGTGGCGCATGCCTGTAGTCCCAGCTACTTGGCAGGCTGAGGCAAAAGGATTGCTTGAGCCCAGGAGTTTGAGGTTGCTATGAGCTAGGCTGATGCCACGGCACTCTAGTCCAGGCAACAGAGCAAGACTGTGTCTCAAAAAAACAAAAACAAAAACAAAAACCCAAACAAGACTGCTTTTCACTCTATTTCTTATATTACTATAACTCCAAGTAGTTGATTTGGTCTATCATTGGACTAATTTTATTTTTACTGCAGAGGGCCCTTTTTAGAATCTTGGTATAGAATCCCCCAGAGGCTAGTTTGGAAGATAATTTCTTAGTGATAATCTCATCTCTGTCCTTAATTCTTTCCACTGATAACCAACTAGTCTCGCTGCATAAAATCAGTACAACTAATATTTTCCTCAAAATGAATGTTTTCTCCATTCAGTATGTTGCTTTAGAAGTGCCAAGATACCCTTAATTTGCTCTATATTCTTAGAACCAGCTGTCCAAAAGAGTTTGCTTTATTTGGTACCCTTAAAAATGGTCTTTAGTCCTTCAAAAATTTATCCTCATTTTTTTCATTTTCCCTGTCATTCCCTGACATATTTTGAAATGATGGGTCCAGGTTAAGCAGGTTAAGACTCCCTCCTGGTGTTATATATATATACATTTTTATATATTCATCAAATTATAAGTCTTAACATTCCTGGCATGTTACCCTTGGGCTCATACCAAGGGTAGCTAGGTACTGTGTTTCTAGGTATTTTATGATGTACTTGATGTGCTTATATGAAATGTGTAATTAGACAATTAATACATTCATTTTATAATTTCATACATCAAAAATATCAATCATTTCACTTCATTTTTCCTAACTGACAGGACAGAAAATATCAAAACATTTTATTCCTATAAATAGAATATTCCAATTACATGGTGACATATACTACTAGCAATAAATGGTACCCCATGCTACATTGGAAAAAGTAACTTTATTCTCTCTGTTTTATTATTATAATTTGGAATACTGACATTCAAGTTTTCCTTCAAGATTTGAAAAACAAAACAAACGAACAAAAACCTAAGCCCGCTATATAAACAGGGCTCTCTTATTTCTGAGGTCTAAAAAAAAAAAAAAAAGAAAAGAAAAAACACCTTCTTTTTTCAACATTCATCAAAATAATTCATGTTACTGTTAAAATTCGTTTCCATTCATTGAGTTTGGAAAGCACAGGGTCATCAGAACTAAAATCTCACAGTTCCCTCTCATTCTTAAATGCGAGAGAACTGTGGGTACAACTAGATAAAAAGTGGCATTATCTTAAAAGTTTCATTAAATAATGGATCTTCAATAAGAGCCCAGACAGAGTCCTTGTGGCTCGGTCTGAGACGGGAAGCCACTGTGGCGCAGTGGGTGGGTGAGAGCATCAGGGTTTGCGTCTCCTTTGTGTAGTCCAGGTGTTCTCCGAGTTGAAGAAGGACCTTTTTGTCCATATTTCTTTCAGTACTTTTTTTTGCCCCTCCAGTCAAACCATGGGTCAGACTCTCCAAATTGAGAAAGAAAACCACTTTTCTATGGGATCATAGAATTTTCTTCACAATGGGAATACACTAGCTGAAGAGGTCAATCCAACACTGAAAAACCAAACGAAGGGGTTCCGAACTATAAACTAGAAGTTGTGGTGCTTTGTCACCTGCTGCCGCTCTTCTATCTAATAATAGAGTAATTGCTAATTCATGATGATAAGCCCAAAGGAGGATATTATGCATGTGCCTGTACAATGGTAAGAAGTGGCACTTTGTTTCCTGTGGCTGCCACCCAACAAAGGCAGCAGTGAGAAGCAGGGTCTGGTTACCCTGGTAGCCATGGTGCTGAGGCCGGCCATCCTGGCATCCTTCTTTGTACTCACAGGCTGCCAGTGCCCTCCCCGTTGAAAGGATGAATATGTGGGTCTTTACACAACATCGTGGCTCAAATTAGTTGGATACATGGGGCCTCTTGAAGCACCTGCTCCCGTTCTCAAATTCCAACTCTGTTGGGAATTACTATCTAGCTCCCTTCTTCCCTCTCCCTCTCCCTTTGTAATTATGTTTAATCCCACGGACACCTGCCTTGGCTTTGGGGGACTACTGATAAAAAGAGATGAAAAGACCTTTTTCCATTTGTATCCAAATCTACCAAATAAATACAACAGGCCTTGGCTAATTAAATACGTCTAAGCGGAAGGTGTGGGAAACCTCCCAGGAATAGGACTCTGAGTGCACACTCTCCTCCAATTCTGTCTGATTCTCTTCATCTGGCTCCAAATTCAGGAAAATATTATCTAAACCGTGTTTACAATCTTGCATCCCTGAAGTATCTGATGGCAGTTCTGCTTAGATCTTCTGTGAGGTTTTGATTTTCAGTATGGTTTTGTTTGGAAAGCAGGGTATTCTTCACTATCTTGATTGGGAGTGTAACATAGAAGTGACAGACTAGGTCATTTGTTGTTGAAACATTGGCCTGAAAGTTTCATATCTCTAAACAGGGGAGTTTTCCCTTTAACATGCATTCTACTTCTCCCTAATCACCCAGATTTAAAATTAATTATATTAAAATAATTTTAAAGTAACCTTTACATTAAAAATTACTGTCCTGTTGAAAATATAGCATAAATGTTAGTCTATCACCCTCTGAAATTTCAAAGGGTATTTGAAATTAAACATTTTAGAAAATGGAATGGTTCTGAATTTTCGTCAGCATGCTATACAGAAACAAATAATGTTTTTGTCTTTAAACAGGAAATGAAAGGATACCAGGACATAAATGCTTTGGTGAAATTTAACTTAAAGATCTAAGTGGAAAAAAGTTTGGAGATACTGGGTGGGAAGTGGGAAAAGACTTTAAATACTTCTAAACTATTTCTTAATGTACAAAAAAATTACCAGACAGCAAATTTTCGTTCCCTTTTCTGCCTTGAGGGTTGATGTAATAAGTAACAATCCTGACAGAAGTCTGAAGTACTACACTTTAAGTTTAATGGGAACTGGGTAACTGGTAGAAGCCAGCTTTCTTTAGTCTCCGAGTTTGTGGATAGATGCAGATTTATGAGGCTGGAGCAGAGTGTCAGTTTAGATAGTCCTCTTGTATGGATGAAATAACCTATTTTTTTCTTGTTTGAGACTAACGGTAAAGGGAGAACAATCTAGATAAAGGCAAGTTCACCATCAAAATAAAGCATCATTTGCTAAAAATTCCTGCTTAAAAAAAACACGTTATTGAAATCCCCTGGTATATAACCAATACTTTGCATGTAATTTGTTGTGTTGAAACCTAGATTGCAAAACTACACACACATCTGAATTTTCCGTTTCATTATATTTGGCACTAAAATCTCAAATTAAGAGATTCATTGATCAAACTCTACCTGTGTACATCTGCCATGATATTGCTAATGTTTTCCTGGTTGCATATGGTTTCTAATCTATATCAAGTAATTCAGGAATATGTAATTTAACATCACCTGAAATGTTGCGTTGTTTTGGGAGAGTGATGGAATACGTTGAGAAACAAGAATATTTTACTGGAAGAGGCAGAGGCATCGTACTGAGGACTGTGGGTGTTTTGATGGCATTAAGTCTGCTTAGAGATGATAGTTTATGGTCCAAGGTGATAATCTCTAAAGTTGAATGTGAGAAAAAAAAAAGAACTTCTATTTTTTATCTAAAAATAAGAAAAGAATAAGGTATAATAAGGGAAGTGTACATAATATATGGACTGATTTTACCCATTCCATCCATCTGCTGGACACCCTGTATATTATATAGCAGGTGAGGTAGCGCCCACCCCCATGGAGGGACAGCCAGTGGTGTCGTCACACTGTTGTTGGCTTTCGAAATTGTGTGATATATTGCAATTTGCATGCTCCTTATTAACTGAGATTTTAAATGACATTATCTTCTTTTAACTAAGCTAAATTCTTATGAAATGGACAAGAGGCTGAAGGAGAGTCCTGAGGAGTAATTCTGGGTCAAAGATAATGCAAATCAAGAAATTGCGGCAAAAAATAAGAGATAGAAGAGCTGACACTTGTCTACCTCATTTGAGCTCTTCATCAACTAGTTTAGGAAGTAGAAAGAAGGCATAATCAGATCTGAGGAGAAATCAGCACACTAGAACTAATATTATAAAGAAGATTATTTGAAATAGAGATTTGGATCTACCATTAGTAATGATAAGCTTTGCTTTAACTGTATATTCTGTCTTGAAATATTAGCTAAAAATAGTGAAACTATCACCCTTAGCCAGATTTTTAAAATAGTATTTATTTCATTTTCATCTCATCTTTTAAGTTTTCTCTGTACTTTCTGTGAATTTAATAGACATATTACTACATTATTACATGTGTATACTATAATATATGCATATATTATTGCATTGTGCTGTCTAAAAGGCTAGCATTTGGTGGTTGGTTATCTTCTATGTTCTGTGTGTCATTGGTGAATCATATGACCTCCCTGAACATCAATTATCTCAACTAGAAAATGGTGTTCAATTACCATATCCAAGTTAATCGTTTGGGTTGGTAAAGACTTAATGCCAGCATTTGGTGATTGGTTATCTTCTATGTTCTGTGTGCCATTGGTGAGTCATGTGACCTCCCTGGACATCAATTATCTCAACTAGAAAATGGTGTTCAGTTACCATATCCAAGTTAATTGCTTGGGTTGGTAAAGACTTAATGATGCCTAGCTTCAGGAATCTTCTGCCAAGTTTTTAATGAAAAATGAAAAGGCCCCATATGCCCTTTTTCAGAATCCTTAACCAATAGCCTATCTGTGAGACTTTGTTTCATAAAAAGAAATCCATTGGTTGGGATCTCACAACTCAAAGGAAGCAAGAAAGTTATCTCTGGGCTCTGGCTGAAACAATTACATATGTATGGTTTCCAAGGTAGTGTTGTTACCAAAAATATATGGATATTTAGTAAATCTTCCTGAACTTTGGGTGACCTGAAATCTGCCAGCACACATTACAGGCTGGGACATCTGGTGGTCAATAAACTTATTTATTTATTTATTTATTTTACATAAAGCAGCTGTACTTGAGCAGATGACCAGGGGCTGTGCAATCAGAGTGTGAATAGCTGAATTAGTAAATCATATTAGGTTTCTTAGGCACTTGTTTAAGGGCTACATGTGCCTTTTTAATTTTCCTTTATTAAGGTCAGCCCCAAACATAGCAGTGCTAGCAGTAGGGTTATTAGTGACTTATTTGCTTCATTAAAATTTATGGTACATTTTACATCCACCATCTGGGGCAATCTCTCCCCACTTCACTGTTAAAATGTAACCTAAAACTATGCCTGGCACTGATAATTTAAAAAAAAAATACTCCATAGATGGAATTCTTTTTTTCTAATGCCAGGATTATCCTGCCAGAAACTCAATACACAAACACCATAACAGCAAAGGCAATATTTCCAGTCCAACCACACTCAATTACTTCTAGAACACAAAGTCTTATGTTCAGATTTTTTGCTGTAAGTTGCTTGTTTGTAGGTAAAAAATAAAATGGGGGAGAGAGTTGTTATTTTAAAGGTTCAAACCCTGAGGAAAAATGGAAAAGCTTAAAATGCCTTTGGCAGAATACTGCATATTTTGATCTGTGGATCTTTAGGAATAGTTGGGTTTAGGAGGTTTCAAATATGAAAAACAGGAAAATTTAAACTAAAAGATTGAGATATTTAAGAGTAGATTAACTTTCAGAGCCTGCCTGACCCACCGCATTATCGGGTTAAGTTTTCAGAAAAATATTAGCAAAGAGGGTGTCAACTTACAAGCTTAACCTCCTGTTCAAATACTGGGGATGGAAATCCATCTGGTTGGAATGGAAGTCTCTTGAATATAGAATCTGAGATACATTTCACAGTGGAGCCTATGACACGGGAAGAAGGATATTTGCAATGACACTTTGTATTATCTGGGATATAAATCCTGTTTATTAAACAATGTTTATTTTGTTCAGAATATACACATATACATATATATGCATATACATACAGTTATGTACCACATAATGATGTTTTAGTCAATGAAAAACTATATATAATGCTGGTCCTATAAGATTACAATACCATATTTTTACTGTACTTTTTTATTTAGATATGTTTAGATACACAAATATTTACCATTGTGTTCCAATTGCCTATAGTATTCGGTACAGTAACATGCTATATAGGTTTGTAGCCTAGGAGCAATAGGCTATACCCTATAGCCTAGGTGTGTAGTAGGCTATACCATCTAGGTTTGTGTAACTACACTCTATGATGTCTGCACAATAATGAAATCACCTAAGTGCTCATTTCTTATAACTCACCCCTGTCCTTAAGTGACACATGACTGTTGTAGTAGAATATGTGTATATTAGTAGTATACTAATGTATACACATACCAATGTACAGATGTAGTTATGTGTAGACTATTCTAATTGGGCTCAATGATCCCAAGTATTTATGGCTATCACATCCAGAATTCTTCATCTAGATATCTTTCTGTTTAGTTTCCAAGATTTAACATCAAACTGTAAATATACTATGGCAAAGAATTGAGTCAGGAATGTAGTGATCAAAGAGGAAATTCTGGTCCCGTTTGTGCCACTTAACTGGCTGTGTGATCTCTTTGTTTCTGTTTCCTTAAGAGGAGAAAGAATATCTTCTAGACCTACTGTATAGTGTTGTAATAATCAAATCAGAACATGAATGTTAAAACTTTTTAAAAAGCTTAAAAAATTATTTGAAAGCAAGCTATATATTAAAATAATTTTTCAAATAAGAAATATTTATTAAAATGTTTGAATAGGAAAGGATTTTATGAGGTCAGAATCCATCCCTCCAGACAACACTTAAAAAAAAAAATTCAGTGATGAGATATTATCTTAGTTTTAAAGAATTCCAGAAAAGGAGTTCATAAACTTCTTTGAGAGTCACTGCAAGGTTTAATTGTCCTTGCTGCCAGAAGATTTTTCTTACTTCTAACTTCAATTTCTGATTCTTCTTAGGAGACCATTTTATCTCTTGGGAACCACAAAATAAAATCTCCTCACTAGAAAAAGAACAGGAGAACTGAATAGTAAATAAGTAAACAGATGGATAAAATCAAAACAGATGACCTCTCCAATCCTGATGTGATTTTGTACTAAATCTCTCTGCAGTTTTCTCTTTTCCAAGTAAAATCATGTATTTTAATTTTTCCCCCAAAGTATTATTTTACATCCTGAGAATCTTCTTGATTCTCATGATTTCTCTAACCCACTTTATCCTCAGAGAAAAGAACTGAACCTAATAGCCAGCCAGTCATATTTTTGGCTAAAACATAGCCTGATTAGAACTAGAATTTCTACTAATAAACTCAAAACAAGATTAGGTGTGTAACACATACCCAAACAGAAATGAGTCTTGTTTCTAGACCCAACTTCTGTAAGAAGTGATGTTAATCTAGTTTCATGCTTTCTAATTACCAAAACCTTGACTATGATTTTCAGGTGTATTTTCAGAAGAAGTTGGAAATTTATGAAAATGCTAAGAGGATTTATGAAAAAATGATTAAGTCCATCTTTAGTGATGAAAATTATATTCACTTTACTATTCATATTCAACTGTCTCTGCCAAAATGAATTGAAAAATTCCAGATGGAGACTACTCTGTTAGCCTGAATCCTGTGAAAATAAATCTGAGCAGATTTTTCGTCCTCCTAAAATGGACAGGTAGTGTGAGTGCTGTTTAAAGCCATTGATACTTTGGGATTATTTGTTATCACAGCAAAATACAGCTCATCCTTACTAATACAAATGTGGATTACTTTTGATGCAAATAGGAAAAATATAAGCTTAAGTATATTTGTCAAAAATTCCCACAGATTTCTGTTTCCATTAAGGATGTAAATGTTTCAAAAAATAACAGTAAGAAAAAGCTGTCGAATCCACCCTAACAATAAGAAAAAGCTATCTAATTTAAAAATTTTATACATTTTTTTAGCTTATCTCAGAGCTCAAACCAAAAGGCAACCTGGTAAACTGAATTTCAAAAGGTGGTAAGACCCTTCAAGGAGAGATGGGTCACATGAATATTTTACCCTTGGCAAACACAGGAAGATGAGGCAGCAGCCATAAAAGTAGGCAAGGAAACTACAGCTAAAATATTAACCAATGACGAAAGACCAAATATGAGTTAAAATATTAGTTTAAGATCTCCAGAAGCAACACTCAAAGCGGGGAGTCTGCACCCACTTCCCAGCCATTCTCCACTGGCTTCCACTGGGTGCTGATATAAAAGATTGAGATAAAGAAAGGAGACTTGCATGAAACCCCCTTTGTATCACAGGCATGCAGGTCCTGTCTATTTTTAAAGATGGGGAAGACCTACCTGGAGAAGTGTGTCTATGCTCCAAGCCCTACATGATTACAAGGTGAACAGCTGCTGCTGCCCACCCCTAGATGCTGCTTGGACATAAGAAAAAACTATTTGCTGTTGGAGAAAGAGAAAGATGTCCTCTTACCTTCCCAGTCTCTACCTTGATTGTCATCATAGGTCTGCTGTCATTGAGGGAAATACAGGAAATCAACCTCTACAGTGCGCTTACACTATGCAAAAACATCTGCTACTATAGAGAGATAGGAAACCAGCTGGTACCAGACACTGGTATAAGGTGGGAGTCTTCTGTTGCTAGGAGAGTGGCAGAGAAATAATTCTTACCAAAGACCCCCACTATATTAGCCCATTCATGTTGCTATAAGAGAATGACACAGACTGGGTGGCTTATAAAAAACAGAAAGTTTGGAATGCATTCTACTAAGTGAAGTATCCCAAAAATGGAAAAACAAGCACCACATGTACTCACCATCAAATTGGTATTAACTGATCAACACATAAGTGTGCATATAAGAATAACATCTACTGGATGTCAGGCAGGGGGAGGAGGGGACGGGTATAGGCATACACAAAGAGTGCAATGCGCACCATCCGAGAGATGGACATGCTTGAAACTCGGACTCGGCGGGGGAGGGGAGTAAGGGCAACATACGTAACCTAAACATCTGTACCCCCATAATATGCTGAAGAAAAAAAAAAAGAAAGTTATTTCTCACAGTGCCAGAGGTTGGGAAGTCCAAGACCAAGGCACCAGCAGATTTAGTGTCTGGTGAAAGTCCACTTCCTGGTTAACAGATGGCTGTCTTTTCATTGTGTCCTTGGTGAAAGGGGTGAATGAGCTCTCTGGGATCTCTTCTACAAGAGTACTAACCCCACTGTGAGGGCTCTGCCCTCATAACATAATCACTCTCTAAAGGCCCCACTTCTAAAATTATTACACTGGGCATTGGGATTTAACATATAAATTGTAGAGGGGCACAAGCATTCAGTCTACAGCACCCACTAATACAGGGCAGGCTTTGGCTGGCATGGGATGGGGCAGGTTGCCCACTCTTTAGACTCTGTGTTTGAGGTAGAGGTTATTTGTCAATGGGAATGGAATAAAAATGCTGAGAAAGCCCCTCCTGTGATGCTCAGGTGCTCATGGCCTGCTGAAGACTAAGGCTGGAGCAGGAGGACTGAGAAACATCCCTGCCCCCACCACAAACCCTGCGCCGAGTAAAAATCAACAGAAATATACTCTGAGGAAAGGGCTAGAGTACGGATAGAGACCTTGCTCAAAGTTGGAGGTGAAGCAGGAGTACAAAGAAAACTTTTGAACACTCAAGGCTTCACAGTAAGCAAAAGCAGCAGTCACTGCCACTGGAGAAATCTGAAGGATTTGGTAGAATGAAAGTAACTAGAGCAATAATCAAACCAAACACAGTCCAACTACTGGAATGATCGAACCAAGTACACTAATGACACAACAGAAGAAAAGCATGTCCATTTTCAGGAATAAATACTATTTACATCAGTCTCTACTACATATCATGTCTACCATTCAACAGAAATTTATTAGGAATAGACAAACAAAAACAAAAAGCAAGAAAAACAACTAACTGTCAAAAGCAACCAACAGAAACAGATTCAGAAATGACTCAGTTGTTGGAATTATTAGACAAGAATTTAAAACTAACTATAACTAATATGTTTAATGATAAGACAAATGGAATGCATGAATAAATGAGGTATATTTCATCAGAGAGATTACAACTGTACAAAGGAGTCAAATGGAAATGCTAGAAATGAAAAACACAGTATCAGAAATGAATAATTCCATCAATTAACCTAAAAGTAGACTGGATACAGCATAATAAACACAAGACAGTAAATAGAAATTATAACAATGGTAACACAAAGGAAAAAGAATGGTAAAAGAAAAGTAAAGCTTCCAACCGACTTGACCTATTTAACCTGTGTAAAACACTCCACTCAGCGATAGCTGAATACAAATTCATATTAAATGCAAGGGTGTATTTACCAAGTTGTATCAATTTCTGGGTGATAAAAGAAAATTCAGTAAATTTTAAAAGATTGAAATAAAATAAAATATGCTTTATGACACCAGCAAAATAAAAGTAAAAAACAAAAACAAAAATGATGTGGTTTTTGTTCCAGTTTTATTGAAGTAAAATTGACAAATAAAAATGGTGTATATTCAAGGTGTATAACTTGATGTTTTGACACATGTATACATTATGGAATAATCACCACAATCAAGCTAATTAATATATCCAATACCACACATGTGTGCACATACACATACACATTTAAGAGAAAATAGAAAACACTTCGAACCAAAAGAAAATTAAACAAAATGTTAGAATATGCAGAATACAACTAAAAAAGTGATTAGAAAGGAATTTATAATATTAAATATTTACATTAGAAAAAAGGAAAGATCAAAGCAATTATCCAAGGTAACACCTTTAGAAATTAGCAAACCAAGAGCAGTTAAATCCAAATTGAGCAGGGGGAAGTCGATAATAAGGATAATAGCAAAAACCAATGGAACAAAATTCAGAAAAACAATAGAGAAAAATGAAAGCCAGCAAAGCTAATTGTGTGAAAATACCAATGCAATTGGGAACATTTATCCAGACTAACCAATAAAAAAAAGGAAGAAGGCACAAATAGCTAATATTAGGAATAAAAGGAATCATTCCAGATAATATAAATATTAAAAGGGTAATATGCAAATATTATAAATAATCTTGTGAAAATTAATTCCACAATATACAATCATGTGATGCATAATAATGTTTCAGTTAATAATGAACTGTGTATATGATGCTGGTCCCATAACATTATGTCATATTTTTACTGTACCTTTTCTATGTTTAGATATATTTAGATACACAAATATTTATCTTTGTATTACAATTGCTTATAGCACTCAGTATAGTAACATGCTGTACAGATCTGTAGCCTAGCAACAATAGGCTATACCATATAGCCTAGGTGTGTGGTAGGCTATGCCATCTAGGCCTGTGTTAAGTACACTCTATGATGTTCACACAACGAAACTGCCCAAGGTTGCATTTCTCAGAATATATCCCTAACATTAAATGACACATGATTGTAGATGAAAAGGACAAACTGATTGATAGACACAAACTGCAAATGTTTACTGAAGAAAAAATAGATAGCCTGAATAGCCCTAAATGTATTAAATAAACTGAGTTTATAATTTAAAACATCTTCAGAAAAAAACTTTCTAGACTATGTGATTACACTATTGAATTCTACCAAATATCTAAGGAATAAATAATTATAATTCTACATATTTTTTCCCAAAGATAAAAGATAATAGTAAATATTTCAACTTATTTTTTGAGACCAGAATTACGTAGAGACCAAAATGAAAACAACACATTACAAGAAACGTACAGACCAATATCTGAAAGGAAGAAAGATTCAAAAATCTTTAACAATATATCTACAGTCTAAAAAAGAAAAAAAATTATGCAAGTAGAGACAAAAAAGCATTTGATAAAATTCAATATCCACTGGTGATTAGAGAAAAATAACTCTAAGACAAGAAATAGAAAGGAACTTCTGTAAACTGATAAAGTGCATTTATGAAAAACCTAGAGATAACGTAACACTTAGCGGTGAAAAATGGAGTGCTTTCTTCTAATATCAGAAACAAAGCAAGGATGTCTCACTCATCACTTCTATTTAACATTTTATTAGAAATCCTAGCTAGAAAATAAGAAGATAAAGCAAGAAAAAAAAAAAATAAAAGTCACCCAGTTTGGAAAGGAGAAATAAAACTTTTATTTACAGACAAAATTATTCTTTCTCTAAATAAAAAACTCCTAAGAAATCTACAAAAACCTACCTGGAGGTAGTATGTGACTTTAACAAAGTTACAGAATACCAGGTCAACACCCACAACTCAGTCATATTTCTAGATGCTGTCAGTGTCCAGTTGGAAATTCAAATAAAAAGTAAACTTTTAAATATATCAAAAGCATGAAATATATGACTAAATTTAACAAGACATGCAAACACTGAAAACTCCAAAACATTGCTGAGATTAAAGAAAATCTAAACAAATGGAGTTATACACATTGTTCATGCATTGAGAATCTCAAAATTTTATAATTCAATCTCTTCTCAATTTTCTCTAAAGATTCAAAGTAAACCCAATAAAAATTTCAGTAGCTTTTAAATTTCTTTTTAGAAATTGACAGACCTATTTTTTTATTATTTTTATTTCAGCATATTATGGGGGTACAAATGTTTAGATATATTGCCTAAACGTATATTGCCTTTGCCCCACCCAAGTCAGAGTTTCAAGCATGTCTATCCCTCAGACAGGATATGCTTACACCTATTAAGTGTGAGTATACCCATCCCCTCTTCTCCACTCCCATCTGCCTGACACCCAATGACTGTTATTACTATATGTGCACTTAAGTGTTGATCAGTTAATACCAATTTGATGGTGAGTACATGTAGTGCTTGTTTTTCCATTCTTGTGATACTTCACTTAGAATGGGTTCCAGCTCTATCCAGGATAATACAAGAGGTGCTAGATCACTATTGTTTTCTGTGGCTGAGTAGAACTCAGTGGTATACATATACTACATCTAAAAGACAGAAAGATCACAAATAAACAATCCAATGAATAGTTTCAAAGAACTGGAAAAGGATAAGCAAACCAACCCCAAACCTAGTAGAAGAAGAGAAATAACAAAGATTAGAGCAAAACTAAATGAAATTGATAACAATAAAACTATATAGAGGATTAATGAAACAAAAAGTTGGTTCTTTGGAAAAATAAACGAAATTGGCATTCCTCTTGCTGATTAACAAGAAGTAGAAAAGAAAGGACTCTAATAAGCTCCAACAGGAATGAAAAAGAGAAATTATAACTGATGCCACAGAAATACAAAATATCATCTATGAATACTATAAAAACCTCCATGCACATAAACTTTAGAATGTGGAGGAAATGGACAAAGTCTTAGAAATACACAGCCTCCCTAGGCTCAGTCAGGAAGAAATAGAATTCCTGAACAGACCAATATCAAGTACCGAAATTGAAGCAGCAATAAAAAAAAAGTCTTCCTAAAAAGAAAAGTCCTAGACTAGATGGTTTCACACCCAAGTTTTACCAGACCTACAAAGAAGAACCAGTGCCTATCCTGCAGAAATTATTCCACAACATCAAGAAGGAAGGAATCCTCCCCAACACATCTTATTTTAAAGTTTATATGAAATTACAATAGTTTGACAATGATATGCCTAAGTGAGATTTTTTTGTGTGTGTGTATTAATTCTGCTTGGTGTTTGCTAAGTATTTTCAATCTGTAATTTTGTGTCTTTAATTAAATTTAGTAAATTTCCAGCCATTATTTATTCTAGTATATTTTTTTGCTCCATTTTCTCTCTCTTCATTTTCTGAGACTCCAATTAGATATTTGGTATATCTTTTGAATTGTTTTACAATTTCCTGAGATTCTGCTCATTTTTTTTTCTTTTTTCTTTATTGTCTTCATTTCTATTGAACTGTGTTCAAATTCATGGAACCTTTCCTATGTCATCTCCATTCGGCTGTTAATCACATCCAGTAACTTTTTGAAAACTTTAAATATATTTCTCACTTTAAATATATTTCTCTTCCAGAATTTCTATTAGATTTCGTTATATATTTTTTTTTATTTTTCGGCTGGGATTTTCCTTCAATCTGGGCACATTTTCCATTATAGCCTTGAGCATATTAATAGCAACTGCTTATGTACTAATTCCACCATTTGGGTCATCTTGGGGTTGATCCCTGTTCCTTGTTCTGCATAGAATGGCTTATTTTTTCCTGTTTCTTCTTCTTTTGAATTGTTTTGTCTTATATCCTAGGCATTGTAAATGATGTCTCATTGAAACTCTGGACCTATCATGTTCCTCTAAAGAGATTTGTGGGGTTTTTTGCCAAGTGTTCACTTAGCTTCACTCAAAATAAAAATTCTGAGTTTTTTCCCCTTGTAGGTGATGGGAGCTCAAATTTCAGTTTGGTGTTTTTAATCTTACTAGGGCTGCTTGTAGCTTGCATTATACGTGGGTCACGGAAGGGTTGCACAGAGACTGAGGCATATTGGATACACAGATTTTGAGGCTCTCTCTTTCTCCTTTCTAGAATTTGTGCTTTCACTTTTCAAGGCATATGGCTGCCCCAAACTCTGTTCTGATTCATCAAGCCAACAATGCTGAGGTTTGTCTACTGGAGTTATGGCTGTACCACATGGGACACTGGCAACTACTCTCAATAAAATCTGTAAAATAGGAAACTCAGTATCATTCCTATGTTGGTTTCCTAGAGTTGCCATAACAAATTACCACAAAGACGGTGGCTTAAAACATAAGAAATTTATTCTCACACAGATCTCGAGAATAGAAGTCCAAAATTGAGATGTCAACAGGACCTTTCTGTCTCTGAAGACCCTATGGTAGGATCCTTCTTTGCCTTTTCTTGGCTTCTGGTGGTTGCCTGCAATCCTCAACAATCCTCAGCTTGTAGATACATCACTCCAATCTCTGCCTTCCTCATCATGTGGCGTTCTCTATGTCTCCATGTTCACATTTTTGTAAGGAAACTAGTGAACCGTATGAGTTCATCTTAATCTAATGAATCTGTAAAACCCTATTTCCAAATAGGGTCACATTAACAAGTACCATGGGTTAGATCTTGAATATATCTTTTGGTGGGCACAATTCTGTCCCCTACAGTTTCCTTCCTCTGAATGTTTCTCTTCAGTCTTTGTCTCCTTTTGTTCACTTCTCTGGCACTTACAAACAGTTGATTTCAATATTTTCCCCAGAGTTTACCTTGTTATCTCTAGCACGGTTGATTCTATAGGAGTTATTGGCCCATATTTAAAGTGGGACTTTCCTCCCTGACAGCTGTGTCTGCCCGTCTATCTACCTACCTATCATATTTCTATCAGTCATCTATCTTCTTTCTCTCTCTCTCTTCATCGCTGCTGCTCTGTGTACGTGTCTATCTCTACCTCTCTCACCACTGCACAAATACAAAATCCAAGCCCTTGTATTAATAACTTTGGATTGAAAATGTGTGATTCCACTGCATTTAATTGCAGATAGTTTTTAGCTGCTTATTATAATATGCTTCCTCCTTAATCATATGTTTGCTTCATTCTTTAGAAAAAAAATAGAATAGACAAATGAAATGAAAAATTAGATTTTTCCTGTGTCTTAAATTTTTGTGGTGTTTTTACCTCAAATTTAAAAATGGAGAATGAAATATAACTGGAATCAAACATACTTCTCAATGACTACTTTTCCTCTTTCTAAAAAAGTACTTTGAAGATTTTGTTTGAGAGTAAGAAAGAAAAGTAAACAAAAACTTTCTCTGTCAATAAATACTCAGGATTTTCATGGAATTATTTAACTGTTTGAACCTCAGTGTTTACATCCACGTGAAGATCATTGTGTGGATGAAGTATGTCATTGCAGTTACAACACGTGGCATATCCAAATTGAAATAGGCCTTGTTTACCAGAATTTGGCTTCAAGTTGTCATTCATGTTTTTCCATGCTGTCATTGCCCCTTAATAAATATTGATGGGACTTGAAAATTTACAACTTTATAAATATAATAAAGTAACTAGTTGAGGTAAATGGAATCCACAGTACATATAACTTGGACCATCCATTGGTTTTGATTTGTGTTTTTCCCCTGACAGCTGCTTTCGGAATCACCCTTGATTCCTTGTGCTACAGATAGTGAGCCAGTACTATGCTCAAGATTCCTCACAGCCCTCTAAAATATGTTAGTTTTTTTCTCTTTTCATCTCTCAAAGACCTAGAATTCTGTGCAGCTACCTTCTCTGTAAATTGTGTTGGTAAGAAATACGTCTTTTGTTAATTTGAGTATTCAAGCCTTATAAATATAGATTCACTTACTTTTTTTTATCCCTAGGCACTCAGCTTTTCCATGCCTGCAATGTGGATAATAACATGTGCTTTATGCATGCTTCTGAGAAATGCAAGGAAAGTTAATTAGAAAATGTCGAGAAAGCTCTCCAAAATCCTCAGAGGAAGAACATCATGTGACTACAAGGTATCATTAGTATAAAAATAAAATCATTCCCAATCCCATAACTCTGAAAGGGTCTTTACACACTTAAATTCTAGTGCATTTAAGAAATAAAATTATAGACTCACTAAACTAGAAAAAAACCTCAAGATATCATACAATCCATTCTCTGTTTCAACAGACACCATATTTCTTCCATCCCATATAACTTCTTAACCTATTTTTAAGAATTCTTAAGAAAAACATTCTAAAAACTCATTTGCTAATTTGTTTCTACTGCTTCATGTCTCTCCTCCACACAAGAATGTTCTTTTAGTCTACTTTTCAAATCTAATTGAACAGTCTATGATTTAAGATACAGACTGGAAAATCTTAGTCAAGATTCACTGACCTGAGCTATTTATACAGCTAAAGTCAGTATTGTATTAATATATAAGGGAGATGGTAAGGATGAAACTTGATTCTGAAATCAGGTCAATGTCTTGATGATAAATCTTTTATTTTAAAGAACTTTCTTCTATTATAACATTTTAAGAAACTAGTTGCCACATGAAATTGTAAAAGATGTTATTATCTCCTCCATTCTGTTTTCAGTTGCTCCTACATTTATTATATCAATTATAGACAAAAAAATTGATTTTTACAAAGAAGTCATGATTGGATAAGACCTAAAAAATTAGGAAAAAAGATACTTGAGACAACTTTAGACAAAGCTGGCACTTCCTCAATATTTTCCTCAGTATAATTAGGATTATCATCTGTGATTGTCCATAAAAGACTCATGAGGCCGCTTTCTATTGTAGCTTGGAATTCAAAATAATATAAACACTGACCAAATGGATTTCTTTAGAGAGAGAAAATGTTTATACATCGTTTCATTTACAAGTATATGTTTTGGGTAATATATAACTAAAAATCATGTACAATTTGAGGATTTTAAAAAATTTTTCATTAATTTTAAAGAAACCAGAGTTGTTCAGTAGTCAAGGAACTCACATGAATTTTCTTCAAAGCAGGTAATGAACTTCCTCTTTTTACAAGCTGCTTGATGTATCCTCTGAACTATGACCAGTTCACTTGGGTCCAGTCTCTTTTCTACCACTTTCTATTTCTCTGTTCTTTCGCCAATTTTATAATGTCTCTGAACTCCATTTGCCCTTGGACCTGTTGAGTTTGAAAAATCCTTAATTTAAACAAGGAGAGATATACACAGATTGTTACAAAGAGCTTCAAGATTTATTAAATCAGCAAAAATTAAGGGCCTCCTCGAAGTTCTATACCAATTACTTACCCTTTATGCTATCAAAATCTTGTTAATAAATACCATTTACCACACACTATATCCAAGACTTGGTAATAACTACTATTTTTGAGCAATTTGATATTAAAAAAAACACTCAGCACTATGAGACATAGAAATTTCTTAAAGTTTGTATTTACAAGATATGACCTTAAATGGAACATTTGATCTTTAACTCTTCATCTTCTGTACCTCGGTGGAATTAAAGGGCATTTATTCAGAGAATCCAGACATTTATTTGATTATTTCCATGTTCCGTGATCTGCTAGACAAAGCACACACTGAAGAAAAAAAGAAACAAATTAGAAGCAGCGGATCAACAGAAATGCATGTTATTTCTATTTGATGATCTGGAACTGAGTTTTTACCCAAAAGGACATCAAAACTAAAGTCAAGCTTTTTCCAGTAGCAGTGATTTAAACGAACATGTGCTGGGACTTATTTTTAGACATAAAGGTACACATGGCCAGAGGTTTTATTCAGGATTGCTATTAAATAAACTCCCCTCAGGACCTCATAAAAGATGGTATTTGAATTATAAGTAGACATATCCCATTTTCCACATTCTGCAAGCCACTGAAGATCTTTCATTGCTTAGATTGTGGCAAGGGAACTGCCCCCTTTTGTATTTCTATCGAGCCCTGTCTCTACAGTAATTACGAGTTTGGGGATCATTAAAAGTCTAATTTTTTTTTGGTACATAAGACTGCTTTTGAAGCTCTGTGGCTGATCAACAACATGTTCTAAAAGGCTTTTGATGTATACATGGCTCATTAAGTAAAGGTCAAAATTGGACAATGTCCTGTTAATTTCCTTTTGCTAGAGAAATCAATATCTGCATCAACATTCATTAAATTTGACAGAAGCTAAGAAAGTTAGATGTGAAATGTAAATCAATACTTATTCCTGATAGGATTAACTTGCCGTACAGAGAGTATAAAACATCAATTCTTTATACACATTGTTCCACCCAATACTCCACTCTGGCTTTAGGGAGGCTGTATTTTGCCTTTTTGGCCTTCAACCCTAATCTGGCTTTCAGTTTCTGTTAGATGGAGCTGAATATTCTATTCTTGAACAAGTTTTACATTTTGTTAATATACATAAATGTGATCTTTCTCTTTGTATTACTAAGTTTGTGACTTAAGACCAAAAAAATCATGTGTCACCCCCCACAAAAAAAATCTAGGTATTTTAAAGTTTTAGTATCTATCTTATTTCAATGTGCAATTTTCAGACTAAAAACTTTCATTTTTCCTCACTGCACAGTTATTAGCAGAACTTTTGATATGAATCCTAGAGGAATTTGGAAAAGCTCAATTTATTTACACAAATAATTAGGAGTTTGTTTGGTTTGTTGTTGTTATCTCCGAGATTGTAGGCTGTATGACTATGCGTTTTCATAAACCCACACCCTGTTTGAGTTGACAATAATGTTCACAATTATAACTGTGCTATTATGAGTCTGAGACATATTTTGAAATGAAGAATATTAAATGATTTACATCGTCGTTGCAGTGTCTGTGGATTTTGTTGCATTTTGATTTTTTTAATGGAAATTTATATATAGCACTGATTGACACATCACCTTAGCAATACATAAGGATCTCTGGGAATGTCATATTTGTCTGGAAGTCTGAATAAAAATTGCTGCTTTCTCCCTCCAAACAAATTTAGGTTTGCAAAAATTCCCAATGAGGAACAGATGCCACCCAGTACTGTACCCTGACACGTCCTTCCTCATTTAATGGTTTTCTAAACATTCAGAAATATCTCTGTAGTATCAGAACTGGGCTTGGTATTCAAAATCCAAACCAGAAAGAACGGGACTGCACCAGCTGAGTAGGGTCATCAAGGTTAAAGGATGTTATACAGAAGGATTATAACAGAAATCAAGGGGAAACACCCAGACATGGGAAATACAGATGTTGACATTTTTCATGCTAAGTTAGAGTGATCATTTTGAAGAATAAATAGGATTCCATTATTTCCTTGCTTTAATCATGTCTATAACTTCCTAGGCAATTAAAGTGCCTATTTCTTAACTTGATCTCTAAAGTTCTATGTGATCTGATACCATGCCTCCTTCTTTACATTTTCTCCTATCCCTTTATGCCTTATTCGATATGTATTTAGTCTTGATTGTGTCCCTAAACATACCAAGGGTCAGGTATTTTGCATTTGCTGTTCCTCCTGCCCATAATACTGTTCCCTTTAGACTGACGTATGGTGGACTCTCTTGTCACTCAGGTCCTGGCGTAAGTTTCACCTCCTCATAGACCCCTTTCCTGACCACTGCCCTGGAGAAAATAATTTCCCCACCTTGGATGTGCCTTATACCGTACAGTAATTTTCTTCACAGCACTTACCACCATCTGAAATGATCTATTTAGATTATTTTTATTTTATTTTTTATGCCTTCTCACTAGAATTTAAACTCTAAGCGTTAGGGATTTTGTAGAATAGTGTCTGGCATAATAAGCATTTAAATACATGCTTATTGATTAATAAATGAATTAATAGAGACAAGTTAGAGTTCCATGTACATGGAGATCTGGAAATATTAATAAAATGCTTTGTGGGTTCATAAGGCAAGCTTCAGGTACAGGAGACTCAAACAGGTATCCAAAGACTTAATGCAGCATAAAATTGAGTCCCACATTTATGTTGTACTCCAGTTCTGTTAATATGGTTTTATGTACTTCCCTGTGTCAGACTTCTTGTCCTGTTAGGGAAAGCTTTGAAGACCATAATTGCCCCTTTTAAGAGAAAACTCACAACCAACTGCCCCTTTTGTTTTGTTTGGTTAAACACCTGGGGCTTGTTAAGCCTAACTCCTTATCTCTGTTTTCACAGCCTTGAAGAGCCCTAAGCAGACAGCCAGGGTTCAAGCCCCTGCCCCAGCTCTCAGCAGAACCAGATTCCAAGGACTCTGATAAAGAGAAAAGAAAAAAAAAAAAATGAAAAAAGCAGACACAGCCACTCCACAGCTGCTCCTGTTATCAGTCTGTGACAAGGAACAAGAACCCATTTTTACCCTTTTAAAACCCAAGACGCTTTTCCTCTGCTGCCAGAATTTCCCACTACTTCCTCTCAGTGCCATGCCATTTTCCCTTCTTTTCTCTCTTTCTCTCTTCTTTCTCTCTCTTTCCTTCCTTCCTTTTTCTTTTCTTTTCTCCTTCCTTCCTTCCTTCCTCCTTCTCTTTCTTTTCTTTCTTTCTTTCTTTCTTTCTTTCTTTCTTTCTTTCCTTTCTTTCTTTCTTTTTCTTTCTCTTTCTCTTTCAAAAGTAAATAAACTTTTTACTTCTTTATATCCTAATCTTTGTGTGAGAAATCTTTCTCAACCCACTCCATGAGCTCTTTGTGAGTCCTCACCCTAACAATAAAATCATAAGCAAATCTGCAAAGCTAGAGAAGTTTAAGTTTTAGAGTCTTCCCTTACATCAGACCCCTCCATGGCCTTGGGAGGGACACTAGAAATTTGTCAACATGGTCACATATTCATATAAAATTTGGAAAAAGTATAATATTCCCATTCCCAATCTCCTTCCATTACATTTCCCTTCAGGTTGGTTTGTGTCAGAGTGGCTGTGAACAGTTTGGTGGTAACCTAGCTAAGGGAAAGTTAATTTGAGAATACATTTATGATAGATTTATTGGGATTATTTATGTGGTTTGCAAACACTTTCATGTATACTGAAGTTATTGCTAGCCATCCTGATACAACCTCAGACTTTCATTCAAATGAGATATTCTTCCTGGTTATTTAATACTAATACCAATTCTTTTCACACTAAGAAAACAATGGGGCTATCAAAATTGGTCTTGTTTTGGAAAGGCGTCTGCTGCCGATGTATATGGTTTTTCTGGTGACACAATCCACACCGTATTAGAATAGTGATCTCGTATTTGACTGTTACTGTATGGCACTGATGACTTTTCATGTAAGTTCAGTGAGAGAGGTATGTGATATGGGTGATTCAATACTTTTTAACTAATA
Source organism: Indri indri (assembly GCA_004363605.1). Classification (NCBI taxonomy): domain Eukaryota; kingdom Metazoa; phylum Chordata; class Mammalia; order Primates; family Indriidae; genus Indri; species Indri indri. Next base: position 29,196 of record RJWJ010004926.1, read on the forward strand.
TCTTCTGTAAAAATTATTATCCATAGACCACTGCCTAATGTATGAACTAAGAAAATATTGGGCATCAATTTCTTAATAATCTTTATAAGATCATGTCTGCTTATCAGAAAAAATTTGAACATTTGTCTCCTTCAAAACTCAAATTTGAACTATGAAGTGTAAGTGGAAAAGGTTTTTTTTTTCCCCTTGATCAAAATAGCACACTGGACAGACTTGATTTGCCGTTTCATTATTGATGTTGGGCAAAAAAGGTGACAAAGGAGTAAGTAATGTGCTGCCGGGTATGTCTTTGATTTGGGCTTGATTAGGGTGGTGAACACAGAGATTTTATAGCCTAATGGTGCTTTCTGGCAGCAGGCTAGGGAGTTGCTTCAGCTTTGAGTTGAACCATTTCTCCATCAGAACACTAACCCTCACAGCTGGTACTAATCGGGACTGTGCTGCCTGGGCTCAGCAGTCGGGGTGAAGAAGCAGACTGCTCTTTGACTCAGGCTGATTTGCTCCAAGCCAAAAGCAGAGGCTGGTGTCCCGCTGTTGACCCACACTGTGCTCACCCTTTGGCTAATCAGAATATCTCTTTCTCTTGAGCTGTCAGGTTCACATCTTCCAAGATCATTATTTCATTAAAAACATTCTACAGGAAAATATTGTGAGTTTTTCTTTCTACTGCACTGCCTGGCTGAAATGATTTTCAGCCTTCAGCAAGATGCTGAAATTCTCCACTAAGTAACAAAAAGGATCTCTCAGTACCAAGTATTTGACAAAATGAAAACCTTCACTCTTGATGCAAAGAAACCTTTAACTTACAGTTGTGCAACACTTCGGGAAACACGATTTTATATTTTAAAGCAATATAATGGCCTTGCCATTATCATCATGGAGAAGAAGTTGAAGATAGCCAAAAGAATTTAAAAAATATATTGATGGAAGGAAAGGAGTTCTATAAGAGGAAAGAGTAGATAATAAGGCATGCAAGTGTGAAGAGCCTTCAGAGAATGACAGAGTTGACAAGGAATACAAAATGTTTTTATTACTCAAATACAGATGAAACTTAGGCGGAAATAATGATGACTTTTTTGCTACCTCTAATACATATTTAACAGAGACACTTATATCTAGACCATGGTTAGAAGACATGACATCTTTCTAAACAAAATGAAAGAAAATATTCTAAAGTAATAAGTAGTTCTGCAGTTGAAATATAAACTGAATAAAGTCCACATTCCAAGCCTATTATCATAATGGCTTCTATTTCATTTCCTATGGAAAAGCAAAGCATATTTCGTTGACTGCTCTAACTCTTCACATGATCCTATGGGATAAAAAAAAGTCTGAAGATTAATGAGTTCTTAATGACCTAGTTACCTCTTAATTATTGAGACAACACATGTTAATAATCAACTTCTTTAAATGAAAAAGTTTCAAACATGTGCCAAGCAAATATGCATTTTATTCACCCTAAGAAATCTGGTACCAGCACTAAATTAATGGCTACAATAAAATGGGGCACAACCACCATTTCATGCTTATATTAGGAGGCTTCAAGAAAAATGTCTTGCTACCTTTGTAGCAGGAAGTTAAGAAAATCCAGAGCAAAAGCTTAGAGACTTCCCATAAAAGCTGTATGATAGAATGCTGTGCTCCCCAGGACGAAGAAGAAAATAATATGCACTTTTAAAATGGCAGCACTTTTAATCCCATACAGGTTATTCAGTAACTAACAGTGACCCCTAGAAGGATTGTGTTTTCAGCATTGCAAAAAGATAGCAGCTACCTTTTTGTGTTTCCAACTTCCTATTCTTTGCTGCAGGGCATTTGAAATTGAATATGAGCGGGAAATTGTGATGTTCTTTCCATTATTGTAAAATGAATTCTTGGAAGGCTTGAGGGGCTCTGCTAGCGATTGTTAATGAGGCTTTATTAACCTAGGACACCACCCTATGGAATAATAGCATAGTAAAATAGATGTACTCCTAGGACTCACTTGTTTTATTAATAGCATAGCAGGGAAGTATGTAAGGCCAGGGAATGAAAGTGGCCGGGTGAATGGGGTGTACAACTTTTCCTTCTAGATCAGCAATTCACCTCTGGTTTGAGGCAGATGTGGCCCCAATTATACATCACAGTTATTAAGTCAGTCCTTGTAGATTGTTTAACGCTCGAACTGGCAGCCTTTCTTTATCATCTAATTAGGTAACTTTAATTCTGCATCTAGATTCATAGATTTTTTTTATTAAAAAGTGTAATTTCTACCTTTGGGACCTCAAAATTTGAAAAAGAGAAACAAAATGTCTACTATGATATGATGCATCCAGTTTTTGTGGTTTTCAGTTTGAGACATGGTTTTGTTTTCTGTCTTTAGAAATTCAATAAGGTCAGAGAAAGTCCAGAAAAAGAGAAAAGAGTACTAAAGGGTGTTTGAGCACTGGGAAAAAGAAAGCAAGATTCACATTAAAAGTAAGTAGAGAAATGCAAACATATCAAAGGTAGATACAGCTGAGTGAAGAGGCCTAGCCAGGCAGAGACACCAACACAAAGAGCACATGTGCATTCTCTCTCAATGTTCTGTGAATCTTCACAGAAAAAGATACTGATCTTGGTTGAAAGTTCTCAAGGAAAAGAGACTCCCCTCAAACCAGCTAAACTGAAAACTAATAAAAAATGGCCAACAACCAACTACCATTCTGAGTCTGGTTCCTCCCAGACTGAATTTTCTCTGTAGCTCCATACAGCTGGCATTAGGTTCTGGCTTACCCTTTGAAGATTTAGGTCTTAAATACAGTGATGGTCTGCTTTGAAGAAGCAGAGAGAACCCTTTAACTCACGATTGCATGCTGGTAAACAAACAGACATTGGAGGTGTTTGCAATAATTTGCAGTCACTGCCATCTAGTAAGAATTTGAATTGGTGACCATTTTAGACAGAGGGATTTTTCTATGCATTTAAATATCATTTATCCTGAGAAGTACACATTACTGAAATGAACAGGAGACCCCATTGGGACTTAATTAGAGAAAGCTAAACGGGGAAGTGACAGTTTCCATGCTGTTTTGGAGCTGTGCTTTAGCCCTTTTTCCTAACTCCTGTGTAATACAATTAATATCCTCTATCTAGTTTTAATAGAGGCAGTAACTCTAGTAAGACACATTATTGCTTCTTGGCCCAAAGAGAAATGTTCATATATTTCTCTCCTTGCTGTTATCTGTCAAGCCGACTGGCTTCGTCTGTACCCTGAGACATTACATATTCAGGAAAGCAGTTGTTTCCATATGTCTTGTAGGAAAGCTATCGTTTTTCAGAAAGGCATGAGGTGCATGGAACATTTTTCGTTCTTGCCTTCCCTCTGCACGTATCAGGTGGTGGCCATTATAGCATTCCCTGTACATACCACTGATGTGAGAACTGGAGCTTCTTTAACCTATGGTTTGTATTTATTTCATTGGGAGACAGAGTTATAAAGCTGCTTCCTGACATACAGCAACAGCTGCTAAGCATCTGTACACCCATCTTACAAAGGAATTTGGTAGGACGAGAAAAAGTTGGTTAAGGACGGCTACTAGGAAACTTAACTATCATCTGAAAGTAAATTAATGACAAAATTCTCAGCATCCTATCTTTAATGTATTTACCAATGGTAGAGAATAAGGATGATATCACTTTCATTTTAATCAACTTTCTAATTACAATTTGTTTCCTCCAGACTACTTCCACATCCATTGTTCAAGGTTCGGGCTCAATACACGACTAATTTATGAAACTCATGTGGACTAGAACAACCTCAAGGCTAGGTGGTAAGGAATCTCTTTTTTTTTTTTTTCCTATAGTAACTAGAGACTATTTATATAATAGTATGCATATGTCCTATATGTCTATTAATACACTTATTTTTAAAGCAGTTATAAATTTACAGAGAAATTGAGCAGAAATTACGGAGTCCCCATATTATCCCCATTAACATCTAACATAGGACGTTTGTTATAGTGATGAGCCAATATTGATATATTAATATTATAAGTCCATAATTTAAATCGGTGTTCACTCTCTGTATTGTACAGTCTATGGGTTTTGCCAAATATGTAATGACATATGTCCCCATTATAGTATCATACAGAATAGTTTCACCACCCTAAACATCCCTTATGATTCACTATTAGACCCTCTCCCCTTTCTCAGAATCCCTAGCAACCATTGATTTTTTTATTCTCTTTAGTTTTAGCTTTTCTAAAATGTCGTACAGTTGGAATCATAAAGTATGTAGCCATTTCAGATGGACTTATTTCATTTAGCAATATGCTTTTAATGTTCCCTCATATTTTGTCATGGCTTGATAGGTCATTTCTTTTTACTGTTCAATAATATCCTGTTATATGAATGTGCCATAGTTTGTTTATCTATTCATCTACTAAATCTTGGTTGCTTGCAAGTTTTAGCAATTATGAGTACGGCTGCTGTAAACATTTATATGCAGGTTTTGGTGTGAATGGAAGTTTTCACCTCCTTTAGATAAATCGTGAAGAGCATGATTGCTGTCTCTGATGGCAAGAGTAAGTTTAGTTTTGTAAAAAACTACCAATCTCTCCTCCAAAGTAGCTGTACAGGCACAGCAGCACATGCCACTAGTCCCAGTTTCTTGAGAGCTGAGGCAGGAGGATCATTTGAGCCCAAGAGTTCAAGGCTGTAGTGCACAATGATTGTGCCTGTGAATAGCCACTGCACTCCAGCCTAGGCAACATAGCAAGATCCCGCCTCTAAACAATAAAAATAATTAAAACAAAACCGAAACCAACAAAACCATGAACTGGCTGTGCAATTCTGCATTCCCGCCAGCAGTGAATGAAGAGTACCTTTTGTTCCACGTTCTAGCCAGTACTGGGTGTTGTCAGTGTTCTGGATTTTAGCCATTATACTGGATGATTAGGGATGCCTTATCATTTTAACTCACATTTCCCTCATGACATAGGATGTAGAGTGTCTTTTCATATAGTTATTTGACAACTGTATGTCTTCCTTGGTGAAGTTCCTGTTATAGTCTTTAGCCCATTTTTAAAATTGGTTTTTTACTTTCTTATTGTTGAGTTTTAAGAATTCTTTGTATATTTTGGATAATTGTCCTTTGTCAGATGTGCCTTCTGCAAACATTTTCTCCTAGTTTATGGCTTGTTCTCTCATTCATTTGATGTTGCATTTACAGAACAAAAGTTTTTAATTTTAATGAAGCTCAGTTTATCAATTATTTTTTTTCATGGATTGTGGCTTTGCTATCATGTCTAAAAATCATCACCATTCCCAAGATCATTTATGTTTTCCCCTATATTATCTTTTAGGAATTTTATAGTTTTATATTTAATATTAAGGTCTATGATCCATTCTGATTTATTTTTCGTGAAGCGTAGAAGGTCTGTGTCTAGACTTATTCTTTTTATGTATGTAGATGTCCAGTAGTTTCAGTACCATTTCTTGGTTCTATTATGTTTCCTTTGCTCCATTTGTCAAAGATCAGTTAACTATCTTTATGTTGGTCTATTTTTGGGCTCTCTATTATTTCCTTGATCTATTCATCTATTCTTTTATAGTAAGTCTTGAAGTTGGGTATTGTCAGTCCTCCGACTTTGTTCTTCCTCAATATTGTGTTTACTATTTTGAAATTTTTGCCTTTCTGTATAAACTTCCAGATCGGTATATTGATATCCATAAAGTAACTTTCTGGGATTGTTATTGGGATTGATTTCAATCTATAGATCAAAATGGGAAGAACTGACATCTTGACAACATTGAATCTTCCTATCCACAAATGTAGAATATCTCTCCATTTACTTAGTTCTTTGATTTTATTCATCAGAGTTTCATAGTTTTCCCCATGTAGATCTTGTACATATTTTGTTAGAGTTATAACTAAGTATTTCATTTTTAATGCTAATAAAAATGGTATTGTCTTTTGAATTTTGAATTTCATTTGTTCCGTGGTTTGGATGTGATTTGTCCTCACCAAACACATATCGAAATTTAATTGCCAATGTAATGATATTGAAAGGTGCTGGGGGTTTTAAGAAATGATTATGTATATAAGATGGATAATGTCTTTCTTACAAGACTGGTCTAGATCTCACAAGAATGGAATAGCTCTCCCCAGGGCAAGTTGTCTTAAAGCAAGGTTGTGCCTTGTGTTTTTGTGCCTTGGGCATGGCCTCTTTCCTTTCCACTTCTGTATCATGTCATGATGCAACATGAGGCCCTCACCAGAAGCCAAGCAGATGCTGGTGCCATGCTTCTTGGATGTCCCAGCTTTCATAATTATAAGCTAAAAAAAAACTTCTTTTCTTTATAAATTACCCAGTTGAAGTATTCCGCTATAGCAACAAAAAACAGACAACAACAACTTGTTCATTGCTGGTATATATTTAGGTGACTGACTTTTGTAAATTAACTTTGTATCCTGAAACCTTGTTGTAATTGGTTATTAGTTCCAGGAATTTTTAAAATCTATTTCTTCAGATTTTCTGTAAGGACAATCATGTCACTTTTGAACAAAGGTAGTTTTCTTTCTTTCTTTCCAATCTGTATGCATTTATTTACTTTTCTTGCTTTATTGCATTAGCTGAAATTTCAAATATGATATTGAAATGAGTGGTGAGAACAGTGGGGATCCTTATTTTGGATCTTAGAGGGAAAGCTTATAGTTCCTCTCCATGAAGTATGATGTTAGCTGAAGGGTTTTTTTGAAGATAATCTATATCATGTTAAGGAAGTTCCCTCCTATTCCTAGTTTACTGAGAGTTTTTACTACAAATGGGTGTTGGATTTTGACAAATGTTTTTCTGCATCTACTGATATAATCACATGATTTTTCTTTGGAGCCTGTTGATGTGATGATTACATTAATTGATTTTTGAATATTGAACCAGGCTTGCACACCAAAGATAAATCCCACTTGGTCATGGTTTATAATTCCTTTTATACATTGTTGAGTTCCATTTGTTAATATTTTGTTAAGGACTTTTGCATCTGTATTGATGAGAGATATTGGTCTATAGTTTTCTCTTTTTCTTTGGTAAAATGTATCGATATTATTATTATTGTAGATTATTTGAAGGTCTACTTAGGAAATTACAGAAAGTAAAAAAAACTATATAAAGTCATAATAAAGTATATTAAGGTATTTGACACAGATATGCTCAAAATTATCCAAAACATAGTAACTACAAGTCAGAAAATATACTTGAAATATTCCATAGTTAAATGTGACAGGGTAAACATGTCTGCTATGCTTCTTTTAACTTTTTCAGTAAACTCATATAAAAGTACACCCTGAATTGGAATGAAATCCTAAGTTAAATAAAGAAAAGGCCAAGGACATAGATGAAAATACAGGCATATTTCTCACCAACAGCATGACTAACAATTAGTGAATTGGAGTGTGCAGTCATCATGAGACCAACGTGTATGAGAACAAAGTGTTTGACAAGTGCTATAACATAACATTATAACCATGTATAACATTATTATACATTTGGGAGGATAACAATAACAATAAATTCCTCTTAGCAGGATTGTTCGGAGAGAGAGCTTTTAAATTTATTAAGATGTGTTTTATGGTCCAGGATGTTGTCTATCTTGTCCACATGCGCTTGAGAGGAGTGTGTTTTCTGCTGTTGTTGGATGAAGTAGTCTATCGAGTGAATTATACTCAGTTGATTATTGTTGTTATTTAGTTCAACTATGTCCTTCCTAATTTTCTTTGCTGGATCTGCTCATTTCTGATAGACAGTTATTGAAGTCTCTAATTGTAATAGTGGATTTATCTGTTTCTCCTTGTAGTTTATTAGTCATTGCCTCATGTAGTTTGATGCTTTGTTATTAGGCATATACATGTTAAGAATTGTTATGTTTTCTTGGAGAATTGAGCCCTCTATCATTGTGTAATGCGCTCCTTAATCCCTGATAACTTTCCTTGTTTTAAAGTCTGCTCCATATGAAATTAATATAGCCTTCTTTTGATTAATGTTAGCATAGTACATGTTTCTTCAATCACTTACTTTTAATCTACATGTGTCTTATATTTAAAGTGGGTTTCTTGTAGACAACATATAGTTTGTTCTTGTTTTTTGATCCACGTTGACAATCTCTTTTAATTGGGTTATTTAAATCATTGATGTTCAAAGTAACTTTTAAAAATAAAAAGTAATTTTTAAAAATCCAACTATATCAAAAAATCTACTATATTTGTTACTATTTTATACTTGTTGCCCTTGTTCTTTGTTCCTATTTTTGTTTCCTACTCTTTTTCTGCCCTTTATGGCTTTATTTCAGTACTGTGTATGATTCAATTTTCTCTCCTTTCTTAGCATATCCATTATATTCATTTTTTTTTCTTTTTTTATTTAGTGGTTGCCCTAGAGTTTGTAATATATATTTACAAATAATACAAGTCCACTTTAAATAGTATTTACCACTGCAGAGGTAGTGCAAGTACCATATCATAACAAAATATTCCTAATTCCTCCCTCCCGTCCTTTGTATCACTTCTGTCACTCTTTTCACTTATACATAAGCATGTGTGTGTATGAGTAAACATACATGATCAAATATTATCTTTCCATTATTTTGAACAAATTGTTATCTGTTAGATCAATTAAGAATTAAAAAATGTTTTTGTTTTACCTTCACTTATTCATTTTCTATTTTCTTTCATATATATTGTAGCTTCTGACCTATATATATATATATATATATATATAAATATATATATATGTAACTTTCCTTTTATCTAACAAACTTCTTTTAATATTTCTTGCAAGATGGTCTATTGGAGTCAAATCCTCTCAATTTTTGTTTATCTGAGAAAGTATTTATTTCTCCTTCACTTTCAAAGATAATTTTACAAGGTACAAAATTCTAGGTTGGTGGCTTTTTTTCTCTCCACACTAAATGTCTTACTGTACTCTCTTCTTGCTTGTGTGATTTCTTAAAGAATTGAATGCAATTCTTATCTTTATTCCTCTATAGATGAGCTATCTTTTCCCCATGGCTTATTTCAGGATATTTTCTTTATCTTTGATTTTCTGTAGTTTAAAAATGATATGGCTGTGTGTTTTTTGTTGTTGTTTTGCTTTTTTTATTAAAATCCTATTTGGTGTTCTCTGAGCTTCCTGGATCTGTGGTTTGATATCTGCCATTAATTTGAGGAAAATTTTCTGTCTTTTGCCCGTTTTTAAATAAGATTAATTTTTTTAGTGTTAAGTTTTAAGAGTTCTTTGTATAGTATGCATATCTGTCCTTCATAGATTTGTGTTTTACCAAGATTTTCTCTCAGTTCTCTCAGTCTGTCGCTTGTCTTTTCATTTTCTTAATGATATCACTTTTCATTTAATTTATACAAGCAATACTACTTACACTAGGAATATCATAACCATAAGGACTAATACTTATAATATTGATTTTAACCATTAGATTATAAGAAAATATACTGTTTCAATTTCCTGTAGATATCACGGACCACAAAAACCACCCACAAAACAGGAGTTCTGGAATTTTGTAACCAAATGATTTAATGACATTGGATTTGGAGGATTTCCTTGGAATTACATGGAAGGAGGATGCAGAGAAGATGAAGGATAAGAATGAGGGTTAAAGGAGATTACCTTTAAGGTGTCTTTAAGGCTCTTTTAATCAGTAATGTCCTCTAGTTCAATGTTAATCGAGGTTTTATTTACTTATTCAATAATCGATACTTACCAATTACTTATTAAGTACCAAGAACTATACATTAGGCAATAAGTGCTAGGGATAAAGAAATGAACAAGAGAGACATAATCCTTGTCCTCATGGGTCTAACAACCAGAGGAGAGGTGTGATGGGTAGGAGAAGAATAGACAACATAATTGGTTGAATGTGTTAATATTGAAGTATCTGTGAAAAAACGATTAGAAATATTAGTCACAATTTTCCTTTGTGTCTTAAAGAAATGCAGAATATTATGAGATGTTATGATAGGTGGAATAACTTTGGAGATGACTGTGAAGGATGAAGAAATAGCCAGGTGGAACAGGGGAAAAGAGCCATTCTGAAAGATGGAATAGTATGGGTGAAGGCCTGAGTCAGGAAGGAAGATGAACCTTCCAAGAGACAGAAGAAGGTTTACTAAAGCTGGAACACAGATGGAAAGAAAGAAAGAAGCACAAAATAACCCTAGTGAAGTTATTGAAGCAATGTGTATGTGTGTGTGGGGGAGAGGGGTGTCTGTGGTTAGTGGAAAGGAACACTGAATGGAATTTCTGTCGGAAAAAATATCAGTGTGCATTATTGGGATTGAATTTGAGTTTTAGGGGACAAAGTTAATGAGGGGTTAAATAGCTAGGATAGTATTGCTATTGTCCAGGCAAAGGATGATGGTAGCTTGAAGTCTTATGTGGATCTGATGATTAAAAAATTATATTTTGGGGTTAAAATATATGTGAATTGTTGATTAATTATATTTGCTAGGGAGTAGCTAAAGAGAAAAAGGTGTTGGCTGAGGATGCTTCTAGTTACCTGGATCATGCAACTTGGTGAATGATGGTGCTATTCATTGACCTAGAGAAACGTTAAAGAAGATGAGATCTGACAAAGAAGATGATGAGTTCTGAATGTGTTAATGTTGTAGTGTCTGTGAAAAATCAATTAGAAATACTAAGTAGACAGCCAAGAGTTAATAGGAAATTTCTATCTATATATCAAGAGTTAAGAGGAAATTTCAAGCTGATGATATAAATATTGAGTCATCAGTCATAAGCATATGACTAACGCAGAATATTAGATTACTGTTAACAAAATATCTACATCCTACTTCCTAACCTCCAAGAAAGGAATGTACTTCCCTGCCCCTGAAGCCCCTAGACTTTGGGTTTACCATGTGACTTTCTTTGGTAAACAGCATGTTAGCAAATGTGGGATAATCAGAGTCTTGCAATGTACTTACACAATAGAGCTACTCTTAGTTCACTATAGCTTTTATTAGCCGTGGTGAGCTGCTGACCCAAGAGCATAAAAAACATGGGCAGGCCTGGTCGTAACTTGCAACTTGAAGGCAAGGGTCAAATCTTGAGATTGCTAGCATTTTAAGGTTGGGTTGAAGAGGACCAAGGAGTGACCAGGGAGAAAGAGAAAGATCAAGAGCTCATAATGCCATTACAACCAAAAAGGTAGGAATTAGTCGACAGCGAAAAAGTCTGTCAAATACTGTCAAAAAATTCTATAAAAATACTGTAAGTTCAGGAAACATGATTTGGCAACATAAAAATTTTTGGTTATATAAGCAAGAGCCATTATGCAGTAAGAGAGGAAATTACATTAGTATAAGTCAAACAGTCAGTGTAAGATGAAAAAATAGAAGCAACTAGTGCTTCTATAAGTAACATTTCTGAAAAAAGTTTATCTATGAGGAGTTGATATCTGAGAAGTGAGGTGATGGTTGTGTGTATCTTACTTCAGATGCCAGTCATAAGTGCAGGGTTTGACTGCCTGGTTATAAATTCAGGGGGTTCCTACAACCCCCCACTCAGGTTTAATAATTTACTATATTAACTCACAGAACTCAGGAAGTTGCTTTATTTATTATTACTGGCTTATCATGAAGTGTATAACAGAACAGCTAAATGGAAGAGATCCACAGGGCAAGGTATGGGGGTGGGGGGTGCACAGAACTTCCATGCCGTTTGCTATGGTTTGCATATGGTTTGTCCTCCCCAAATCTCATGTTGATATTTGATCCCCAGTGTGGCAGTATTGGGAAGTGGGGCCTAGTGGGAGGTATTTGGGTCAAGGGGGTAGATCCTTCATCAATAGATTAATGTTCTCCCTTGGGGGTGAAGGAGTTCTCTCTCTATTAGTTCCCAAGAGAGGTGGTTGTTAAAAAGTACCTTGCATCTCCCACACCCCCTTGCTTCCTCTCTCACCACGTGATCTCTGCACATGCTGGCTCCCCTTCACCTTCTGCTAGGAGGAGAAGCAGCTTGAGGGCCTCACCAGAAGCCAAGCAGATGCTGGCACAACATTCCTTGTACAGCACATAGAACCGTGAGCCAAATAAAACTCTTTTCCTTGTATATCACCCAGTCTCAGACATTCCTTTATAGCAACACTAAATGTACACCCTCCCAGTACCTTGATGTGTTTCCAAACCCGGAAGCTCTCCAAAACCTGCCGTTTAGGATTTTTATGGAGATTTCATTACATAGGCATGATTGAATGATTGATAAGTTCACTGGCCATTGGTGACTAACTCAATCTCCAGCTCCCCTCCCCTCCCTGAAGGTAGGTTGGGGGACTGAAAGTTACCACCCCCTAATTATGCTTTGGTCTTTCTGGCATCCAGCCCAGCCCCCATCCTGAAACTATCTAGGGGGCCCCAAACAGTAGTCATCTCATTAACATACAAAAGATACTCATGACTTTAGAGATTCCAAGGGCTTTAGAAGCTGTGTGCCAGGAACCAGGGAAAAGACTAAATATTTACTTTTTATTATATCACAGTAAGGAAGTAGGAGATTTAGAGGCTTTGTGAGTGAGTAGAAAGACAATGGTCTTTCATTTTACATTGTATAAGAAGGCTAACCCTGCTGGCAATGATGGAGGAAAACCCATTTATTTGAGAGCTTCCACTTACAGTTTGAAAGTGTTTTATTTTTTTAAAGCAAAGAATGGTCATATGTGAGTTAAGCATACCTTTACTTGAAATACCATACTTGAAAATATCTGCATTGAATTTAGGATACTTTTATATTCCTCTCCACTTCCCTGTCTTCTATTATCCATTATTTTACATAGCAAGTAAGCACATACTCAATGTTGAGTTGAAACTATGGCTCTTCTTTCTCCTTCATTATGGAGTATTCAGTCCAAATTTCAAAATTTAAACTCACGGAATAGACATATGAATCTTACATCGCTTGCAAAGAAACGATTAAAAAAGACCAATAGAAAGGGAAGAGAGATATTTCAGGATTAATACTCTGGATCATCTATGTAACACTGAGTTTTAACCTTGAAACTCTTCCAGAATTTTCTTTTCATGGACTTTATCGCAAACTATCTCCAGATAGGCACACTTCTTTCTACAATTATCCTTTTAAACTTGACACTCGGATCATATGTTATGTTGTTTCACTCCGAATTTTGGGCAGAAATCTCCCCCAACCTATGTTTATAGTCATGCATCATTTGATGACATTTCATTAATGACAGACCACATATATGACAGAGGTCCCATAAGATTATAATGGAACTAAAAGATTCCTATTGCCTAGTTTGTAGCCATTGAAATGTTGTGGTGTAATGTATTATCTTTTCGATGTATAAATATGTTTAGATATACAAATACCGCTGTGTTACAACTACCTACAGTATTCAGGATAGTAACATACTGTACAGGTTTGTAGCCTAGGAGCAACAGGCTATACCATACAGCCTAGAGGTGTAGTTAGATATACCATCTAGGTTTGTGTAAGTGTACTCATGATGTTCATACGATGACAAAATCACCTAAGGATGCATTTCTTAAAATGTATCCCCGTCGTTAAGGGACTGTAATCGCGTGGAATGTTTGCCTTGCTGAAGGCTTCCAGCTCTACCAGAACCTCCTGGAATTTATTACTTCACCCAGGTCAAAAGAAGCATGGCCATTAACTAAGACTGCAATACACCACGTGGTTACTCAGAGTATATAAATGTTTTCAGACCCATTGTTTGAAAGTGATTCATGCCATTCTGATTTCGATTTTGTGAAATATACTTGCTATAGAAGAATAAATACCCTATTTTGGCAAGTTATTGATAACTTCCTTCATTGCCAAGGCGAAGACCAAGGCAATTCTGCCTCATTGGCTGACTACTAGGGGTCTCATTTTTTACTTTGGATGTAATACTGCCATTCAGCTGTAGCCATCAGTCTGAGGCACAGGTAGCACAGATTACCTGCTTCTTTTTATTTCAGGATCTCGCCTGTTACTTTGATGCCATAGTATATTCTCTGCTGCACCACATAGATCCACTCTTCAGGTATGAGGTACTCATTTCTCCAGTGGCTGAAGAATGGTGACTGCTGACAGTACACAGACAACTCCCACCCCACGAATTGCCCTCGGCCAAAAGGAAGTTTTGCCTAATATTATGACTTCATGAGGCAGGTCACATTCGATGACTGATCAATGTGGGAATATAATTCTTGTCTCCTTTGCCCTAATAGAGATATCTCTGTAGAACTATCCCAGCCTCCGAGCTTCCTGTGAAATTACCCGAGGCCTCTGTTGTAACCGCACCTGAGTGCAAATCCCTCTACAGAATCCTGCTCAGCTCCCGGTTTCAGGTGTTTCTGAGAGCACGCCCCACTAAACCGTCTGAGTGCAAATCTCCATCTCAGCATTTTTCCTCCCAGGAAACAAACTTAATACACTTAGTATCAGGGGTGGTCCCAGGGAACAGACTGTAAAAGGGATCTTAGAGCTGGATTATCTGCCAACCTGCCAATAGCAAGGACCCTATCATTCCTGGTAAATAAAACATTGATAACCCCTGGAAGGTAGTTGTGTATTATAAAAACTTTCACAAGCAGCAAGCTGGGATGGGAATGCATGGGCATGTAAAATATCCCAGGCATTTGAGAAGTTCCAAGAGAGTAGGAATTATAAGATCAGATGATTTTTTACTGTGGGCATCAATGCATTGGAGAAGCAATGACGAGGGAGATTCAACGATTTAAAGCAGAGTGAAAGCCAGAGGACGTCTTGGCAACATATAATAAGACTCTTATCTTTTGCGGCCAGAAGGCAGGAAAAGCTGACGACCAGCCCCAGGATGCGATCATAAGAGTAACTATGCTCTGGGGAAGGTTGAATTCTAAATTCCAAGAAGTCACCTATGCCAAGAGGAAGGTCCTGACTAGGAAGGACTGGCAACCTGAGACTTGGGATGGGAATATGTATTTCAATATACTCAAAACTCTGGAGTCTCTAGGTCCTTCTGACTGGGCCTGCAGAAGTGACTCACTCCTTTTTGTTAGATGAATTCCCCTTCCTCTTTCCTTGAAGACAATACAGGGGCTTCTGCCTTTCAAGACAGAGTGTGCCCCATTCAGGGTCTGCTCTCATGGCTCCTTTTGGCCACTAGGCTATTAACTTGATTTAAGCTGAACATTATGTTGCTGAGAAAGTACTGTTCTGCTAAGAGGCCCATACTCTGAAGGAACTGCAAGGTGGAGCTAACATATGTCAGCAAGAGCCTGGAGAATGCACATGGGATTCTGAGACTACTTGATCAAAGTGAGCACTTTCCCTTGAGGCAGGGTTGACACTCTGGCAGAGGTTCTTGGAGAGCATGCTAACATGCTGCTAGGATGGCTTTTGGAAGCTTGTAGAAAGTGATGGCCTAGAAAAAGTAAAATTAAAATTCTGGTACTGCTGTGGCCAAAGGTAGAAAGAGATACTAAAAGGCACATCAAAGTGAACATCCCAGAGTGCACATACTATATAAGACCAGAAAATCCACCAGTTGACCATGGTCCATGGGAGGACCCACAGCAGGGTCCGTTTTCCAAAGTGATAAGGAATGAGCTGCTGAGAGCAGCGTCAGCATGATTGGGAAGCCCAGTGCTGGCAGTAACGGATAGAATAGGAGATGGTGTTAAAAACAAGTGGATTCTTTAAGAGGAATGCAGGTGGTAGGGACTGAAAATAGAGGCCAGGTGGCAGTGCTTAACCATCATAAGCAAGGTGGGTGCAGTTATCATAATGAACAGTGAGGCATAGTGGCAGCTATGGAGACCTGACCTGCAGAGAGCAATGGAGATGTGTAGTAGAAGATAGCCTTCCTGGGGGCACAATAGATGGTGAGTCAACAGGAGTATTGCAATACAATAAAAAAAAATTACACAAATAAAAGATGGATGATCAGAAGACTGAGTGTAGCCACTCCAGTAAAAAAAATCAAGATCTCTCTCCCAGGTTCTGTAACTTAGCTATTTTTTTTTTAATTTCAAAATATTAAGGTGGTACAAATGTTTTTGTTACATGAATAGTTTTTATAATGCTTAAATTGGGGCCTTAAGCGTGCTCATCACTGGAACAATGTTCATTGTACTCGACAGGTAGGTTTTTACCTCTCTTCTCCTCCCCACTCCCCCTTCTTGATTTTCTATGACCTTCGTATCTCCTTGTGCCTGTGTGTGCCTATTGATTAGCTCCCAATTATTAGAGAGTACATGTGATGCTCATTTTTCCATTCCTGAGATACTTCACTTAGGACAATTGTCTCCAACTCCATTCATGTTACTGCAAAAGATATTATTTCATTCCTTTTTATTGCTGAGTAGTACTGCATGGTATATACATGTACCACATTTTCTTAATCCCCTTACAAATTGATGGACACTTAGGTTGATTCCACTTCTTTGCAATTGTGAATTGCGCTGCAATAAACATTCAAGTGCAGGTGTCTTTTTTATAAAATGACTTCTTTTCCTTTAGGTAGATGCCCAGTAGTAGAATTGCTGGGTTGAATGTTAAGTCTACATCTATTTCTTTGAAGAGTCTCCATGCTGTTTTCCATAGACAACAAAAATAAATAAATGGGACTTGATTAAATTAAAAAGCTTCTGCACAGCAAAGGAAATAATCAACAGAGTGAATAGACAGCTTAGCCAGTTTTTAAATCCAGAGCTCATGGACTATAAGAGAAATCAGGTGCTCAGAGAGGAGAGACCATGCAAAATCTCATCTGGTAAGTACAGTGCCAACTTCTCCGGGTCTTCCCCAGAGGTACCTATGGCCATATACTCAGGTAACAGTATAGTATAAAGGGAAATACCCAAATATTTTAAGAAATGGTAGACTATGGGAGCTAGGGAATAAGTGTAATCCTGACCCAGGTTCAGGTCACCGAGGGTTGATTGGATCTACAGATACATCCTGTGTTTGTTTTTCTAGTCCCTAAATTTATAATAGGCTTGTAAATATTTGAGAATTGGCAGAACCATCATGTTGATAGCTTAGACTGAGGGGGCAAAAGACACCATATTGGTGAAAAACAAGTTGAAGCCTCTCAAATTGACCCCCTTTGCTCACCCAAGTTAAGATAGTAAAAAAAAAAAAAAGCCATACAACATATTAGAAGAATTGGCAGAGATTATTACCTTAGTGACCTAAAGGATTCAGAGGTTGTTGTCCTCAACACATCCACATGTAATTCACCAGTCTGCCCCTTACAAAAACCCAAAAGATCTTGGAAGATGATAGTATACTGTCATCACTCAAATAATTGGTCCATTTGTAGCTCACCAGATGAGGTATGTTTACTAGGTGACTATACACCTGTCAGCAACAAGAAGGAGACAATACATGATAGGCATCTTTAAGTTGTGGAGGAAGCATATGTCACACTTGGGGGCACTTCCTCAACTAATTACCAAGTAACGGAAGCTGCTCAACTTGAGTGGAGCCTGGGGTAGGAAAGTGCTCTGCATCTGGTCCCAGCTAGGATATAGGCAGCCCTACCATATCCCCTGGTCATCAGTGCTGAGGAGGTAGGGCAGAAACACATGTGGAGTTTCTGCAAAGCCCATTTAGGAAATCACAATGTGGACCTCTAGATTCACCAAGTCAAAAAATCAGTGCAATCCACTATGACACGGAGGAAGTATACACAGGACCAGGCATGAACAGCGAAAGAGGATGCAAATAAACTGTACTAGCAGGTAACGCAGACCTCAATGCCATCCACCAATATTGCGTGGGCACCTTTTCCTTGGCTAGTACCTGTGGGCCACATGCAAGGTCCTCAATAACCACTGATGCAGGAGGAAAAAAATGCCAACATTGAGTAACAAATGGGTTTACCCGGTGTGTGGGTCCAAGCTAAAAATAGAATGCTTCTGCACTAAAGCTCCACTTAGAGATGACCTTGACAGACAATGGGTAAGGGAAAAGCTTTGAACAATGTTTCCGTTCACCACATTGTGTAGAAAGAGGAGTGGTATGAAGGAAGTATACCCACAGATGTATAGATAGTGTATACCTAAATGGTTTAGTCAGTTGATCAGAAGCCTTACAAGAGAAAGATTGGGGGCAGGGAAGTCTGGGAAAGGGGCATACATGGGCCTGTGGAAAAGGGAAAAAGCATATACAAATCTTTGTGTCATATTATAAGGCTACCCAGAGATCATCCACTATGGAAGATCCACTGTACTGAGTAGACAAAATGACCCAGTGGGGGTCTGATGGCATGGATTTCCACTCATTAAGGCTGATCTAATTAATCCTATTGCCAAACGTTCTTAGCTCAGTAACTCTGAGCCCCCAATATGGCATCCGCCGTTGAGGAGACCAACCGCCAATTAGTGGCAAGGTGATTATACTGGACCCCTTCCATCTTGGAAGGGGAAGTGTTTTATCTTGACTGGAATTGAGATAGATTCTAAACATGGCCTTGTGTTTTCTGTACATCAGGCCTCAATCAGCATCACTATTTAAGGACTTACTAAGTATTTTTTCCACCAATATGGGAAGAACATTGCATTGGACCAAGGAATCCACTTTACAGAAAAGGAGGTGGAACAGTAGGCACATGACCATGGATCTATAGGTCCCATTACATACCACACCAACGAGGAGGCATTTATCTGGTAGGGTGAAGTAACAGTCATTTGCACACACAACTGAGATGAGATGATGCTCTGTAGGGTATCAGGGCAGAGCATGGAATGGCACTGTGTTTCTAGTAGGTAGAATATATGAGTCCAGGAGCTAAGAGTTGCAAGTAGGTGTAGCCTGGCTTACCGTCAGTGTTGGTGATACACTTGGGTACTTTGTGCTTCCAATCCATGTGCCTGGAATTATACTCCAATGGGAAAGTTGTGATTCCCAGAGAGGGAACCTCTACCAGGAAATGCATCAACAGTTCTGTCAAACTCTAAGCTAGTCTGCCTCCTGTCATTCAGGACCTGTGTGCTAAGAGGCCAACAAGCAAGAGAATGAGTTGCCACCCTGGCAGATGTACCAGACTCTGCTCATCAGGGAGAGGGAGACCTGCTGCTGCACAATGGGAGCAGGAGGGGATATGTTTGCATCAGAGTAATCTCCAGGAGCATCTCAGGATATTACCCCAACCAGTTCTGAGAGTAGTTGGAGAGTGAAGCAGCCACACTGGAGAAGACAGAGTGATGAGAATCCCAGACCTCCTGGAGATCAAGTCTGCATTATCCCGTGAGGTTAGCCACCTTTGACCAGAACAGGTGTTGGTCAAATGTGAGGGGAATCTAGAATCGCAAGTAGAAGAGGGAGATAATGTGTACCAATTATGGTACAGCTATAGCAGAAGCAGGGATTCTATTTCATTCTAATAAACTTCCTCTTGTAAGAATCTCTAGGAAAATAGAACAAGGTGAATCTCTGAGGAGTAATTCCTGGAAGTGTCGAACACAGCAAGCCGATCCAAGAGGCACAAGAGGAGACTAAGACAATGTTGCTGTCTGTCACCCAAGTCCTCTTTTCATGACTGAGGCATTCACTTCCCTAGCTGCTGGGAGTGATGTCTGTTTTGACTGTTCACATCTGAGTCCCTCTCAGGAATTGCCTTAGGTCTAAAGAGAGCTCCCTGTCACTCCCTAGGAACACCTTGCATACAAATACTGCTCAATGCAGGTGTTCAGCACCCACCCCCCTCCGTTTAGGCCATCGCTAAAGGGCTGACAGGCTTAACACTCCCTGTGGGATCAAGTGCGGCCTCTGACCCACCTGCATTGTAGTTATGTTTTTCTTCTGCCTAATCCTTCTCTCATTCCCTTACAGGTGTCTTTCTTGCTGTATGTTCCAATAAACCTGTGGCATGAATATTCTCATATCCAAGTTTGTTTCCTGAGAAAACCAACTAAGAGAAATGCTGGATCTTAATTGGCTACTGGTGATTTATTTTTCTAGTTGTTCTTTTTATCTTATGATTTATACTGTATTTTCTTGCAGTAATAGTGTGCTCTGGATGGGTAAAGGCATAGTTGGTTTTTTCTAGGTTTTCTCCAGTAAATATTTCTAATGTTGATTTCAGTCGCTTGGTTACAGGGTAGTATTTAACTCTTCAAATAGGGATTCCTAGGCATAGTCCTTGTTACTTGGTTACTTCTTCCTGGAAATCTATGCCTAAAATTTGGAAACTGTCATCAGGTAGTACTGGTGGTGGGAATAATGTGGCAGAGGGGACGTTGAGCAAAGTGGGAACTTTTTTACCCAATAGCATACTGTCAAAATGCTAATAGAAATATTAGACTACCTCTTCAGACTGTTTACTGTCATAAAAAGAATACTGATTAGCTTACTGCTAATCAGGAATGAGCTATAAAACAATATATTAACAAGGCACAAAAATAAGTACCATTTCCTTTGTCATCACTTAACATTAAAGTTAGTCTAATTCTGATTTTCATATCTAAATAGTTTCTAAAGTTTAATAGCTGCAATAAGTCTTTAAGTCAGTTTAGTAGCTCTATAATTTTAAATATTAACTTTTCTAAATGTCCCCAACACTTTGCTTCAAAACACACAAAATACAGAAATTTTCCTAAACACATTGAGATTCTGTCTTTTCTACTTATGGTGTCATTTTTAGGGAGTTTGATATTCTGGCATCTCCTTTTCATTTTCTGATGATAAAAGAGGAAAACACTCCATGATCTGGAGGCAATGTCATTTTTCCCTCCCTGTTACCTTGTTCTGTTACGTGGTGATCCACCAGACGACCTCACCATATTCATACCACTCTCTGAGTACCCAAATTGCTAGCTTAACATAGTAGCAATGTTCAAACCTGGGTTTTTTTTTTAATTCTATTTCTTTTAGCCCTCACTACTCTGTCCTTCCATAAAGAGCTAATTAATGTTCTTCCCATTACATATGGGAAGGTTTTTTTTTAAAATAAACATCTTACATCTATGATGATTCTCTTTTTAAATAGGATAGACCTTTCTTTTTTAAAAAAAAAATTATTTTAATATGTTTTTGTTCTGTGGAATTCTAAACTGAGATTTTCAAATTTATTATTTACAGTTGTAAAAAGAAAACTGGTGTCCAGAATAAAGTTGTAACAGATGGAACAGGGCCAGGCTATAGTAAACGTCTGTGATTCAAGGAGCCTTTCAGGGAGCTGACCTTTGAATCACAGAGATAAGGGCCACCTCTCCATTGTTCTAGGTTTGAGTAATGACAGTTATTTTATTTATGCAGGCAGACTATTGGTTTGATGTGAATAGCTCCTGTTCTGTGCTCATATGTTCTCTTATTCATAAACTTAATAGTTAGATTTTGTTGTTGTTGTTGTTTTATAATAGCATTGTACTCCCAACCATCTATAGGGAGTATAATTCATTCTAACCTAGGTTGACCTTATTTTGTATAATCATCCACTTCTCTGCTCCCATTGTCCTTACTCATTGGAGTGGTATTAATTAAAAGCCATTGATTTTCACCTAATGTCCATCTATCCATTCTTCCAATTACTCTGCAAATCCCACTCATTCTTCTTTAGCAGTAGCATTCATTACAGTGTTACTTCTTTCTATTCATCTTTCTTTCTCTTACCAAATCTTCCTACTTCTTTCAGAAGAGTCTGTCCTTGACCTACGAGCTTCCTTCTCTTTCTCCTCATCTCTTAGTGGCCTCTTTTGGCTGAATGCTCTAGTGACAATGACTACATTGACAATTCTGAAACCTCTCTGTCCACCTTTAACCTCTGTCCCAATCTATATCTTCTCCGTCAATCAGAGTTCCCCTCTAGGCATTCAAATGCATACTCAATCTATTTAAGAATGAAAGAATCTTTCATTTTGTTCCTCTTCCATCCCATCATTTAGAATCACCTTAGGCATCACTCTTCTAAAGCCCAAATATGCATTTTGATGTATGTCAAGATCAAGATGTATCTTTAAAGACAGGCAGTCCCATGGTCAGAGGCCTTTTGCTGAGAGGCATTACAGCTCACAGATGTCAAATTGTGGGAGGAAGGCGAGACACAGGGAAAAGCCTGGAAGGTGACATAGGAATGAGGTTTCCTCCTCTTAGCAAGTCCATTTTAGCAGTTCACTCAGAGGTGATTAAACTTTAGAGGGCAAATTCAGGCCAAACTCACATACACAAAAAGATAGTTTGGAAACCAGAATGTCGAGTATTAATTTACAGTGGAAAATATGTCTCACAAGATGAGCTGAATCAGTAACTTCTTCAGGTCAAGAAGAAACTGCTGCTTAAGTGAACTTAGTAGAAAAAATAAAAGCTCTGAATGTTTTTGATTGAATAAGAACCTGAGGTGTATCAGCAGGCAGGTTCTCCAGGTTCTCCTCAGCCTCTGTCTATTAAACTGCAGAGTCAAATTTGAACCTGGACCTCAAGGCCCAAGCTCCTTTTTTGTAGTAAGTCAGTCATTTATTCAATGACCAATTACCTCCATTACCTCCATTTTGTGTTGATGTTTACTAATGTTAATTTCAGAGACTACTATCTCCTTTACCTCAGTCCCTCCCACCAAATAAAGGACAAAAGTCTTCCTAAGAGAAGCAAGAAAAAAGAAAAAAATAGATATAAAAGAGCTCTGACACATCTGGCAGCAGACTTCTCAGTGGAAACCTTACAGGCAAGGAGAGAGTGGCATGAAATATTCAAAGTACTGAAGGAAAAAAACTCTTAACCCTAGAATATTATATCCTGTAAAATATCTTTCAAACATAAAGGAGAAAAAAAGACTTTCCCAGACAAACAAAAGCTGAGGGATTTTATCAATACCAGACCCATCCTATAAGAAATGCTGAAAGAAACTCTTCGATCTGAAAAAAAATGATGTTAATGAACAATAAGAAATCATCTAAAGGTATGCAACTCACAGGTAACAGTAAGTAAACAAATACACAATACCCTATTTCTATAGTTGCCACATATAAACCACTTATAATTTGAGTAAGAAGACTTAAAAGACAAACCTATCAAAAATAACTACAACTTTTTGAGAGATGGTATAAAAAGATATGGATGGAAACAAGAAAAGATTAAAAACTGTGGTGGGGGGATGAAGTTAAAGGGTAGAATTTCTGTTAATTTCTCTTTGCTTGTGTATTTGTTCATAAGCAGAGTTGTCATATATTTTAAATAATTGGTTACAAAATGTTTTAGGCAAACTTCATGGTAACCTCACATCAAAAAACCTACAACAATATACTAAAAATAAAGAGCAAGCAAATGAAACACACTACCAAAGAAAATTACTTCTAACAAAGAAAGACAAAGGAGAAAGTAGGAAAGAGAGGACCCCAAAACAATCAGAAATCAAATAATAACACGGCAGTAGTAAGCCCTTACCTATCAATAATATCAAATGTAAATGGACTAAACTCTCTAGTCAAAACTTATAGAGTGTCCGAATAGTTAAAAAAAATAGCCAACTATATGTTGTCTGTAAGAAACATACTTCACCTATAAAGACACATGTAGACTGAAAATAAAGGGATGGAAAAGATATTCCAGCAAATAAAAAGCAAAAAAGAGCAGGAGTGACTATACTTCTATCAGGTAAAATAGATTTCAAGACAAAAACTGTAAAAAGAGACAAAGAAGGTCATTATGTAATGATAAAGGGGTCTTCAGCAAGAGGATATAACACTTCTAAATGTACATGCACCTAACACTGGAGTACTCAGATATATAAATCAAATATTATCAGAGCTAAAAAGAGAGATAGATTCCAATACAATAATTGTTGGAGACCTCAACACTCCACCTTCAACATTGGACATATCATCCAGACAGAAAATCAACAAAGAAACATTGGTTTTAATCTGTACTATAGACTAAATGCACTGAATAGTTATTTACAGAATGTTTCATCCAACAGCTGCAGAATACACATTCTTCTCCTCAGCTCATGGATCATTTCAAGGACAGATCATGTTAGACCACAAAAAAAGTCTTAAAAAATTAAAAAATTCAAAAATATTGAAATCATACCAGGTATTTTCTCTGACCACTATGGAATAAAGCTAGAAATCAATAACAAGAAGGACATTGGAAAATATACAAACACATGGATATTAAACAGTATACTCCTGAATGATAGTGTGTCAATGAAGAGATTAAGAAGGAAATTATGAAATTTATTGAAATGAATGAAAATAAAAACACAATATATCAAAACCTATGGGAAACAGTAAAAGTAGTAATAAGAGGAAAATTTATAGCAATAAGTGCCTTCATAAAACAGTAGAAAAACTTCAGATAAACAAACTAATGATGCATCTCAAAAAAGTGGAGAAACAAGAGCAAACCAAACCCAAAATTAGTAGAAGAAATGATAAATATTGGAGAAGAAAACCAATGAAATTGAAACAAAAAATGAAAGATCAATGAAATAAAAAGTTGTTTTTTTGAAAAAATAAATAAAATTGACACATCTTTAGCCAGACTAAGAAAAAAAGAGAGAAGATCCAAACAAATAAAATCAGAGATGAAAAAGGAGACATTACTGCTGATATTGCAGAAATTTAAAGGATCATTAGAGACTACTATGAGCAACTATATACCAATATATTGGAAAGCCTAGAAGAAATGGATAAATTCCTAGACATATGCAACCTACCAAGATTAAACCAGGAAGAAATCCAAAACCTGAATAAACCAATAACAAGTAATGAAATAGAAGCAGTAATAAAAAGTCTCCCATCAAAGAAAAGCCCAGAACCTGATGGCTTCATTGCTGAATTTTTCAACCATTCAAAGAAGAAATAATACCAATCCTACTTAAACTATTCCAAAAAAATCAAGGAGGAAAAAGTTCTCCCAAACTCATTCTATGAGGCCTGTATCATCCTGAAACCAAAACCAAAGACACAATAAAGAAAACTATAGGCCAATATCTCTGATGAACATATATGCTAAAATCCTCAAGAAAATACTAGTAAACTAAATTTTATAACACATTAAAAAAATTATACACCATGATCAAGTGAGATTCATCCCAGGGATACAAGGATGGTTCATCATATGCAAATCATCAATGTGATACATCATACCAACAGAAGGAAGGACAAAACCATATGATCATTGCAATCAATGATTAAAAATTATTTGATAAAATTCAATATCACTTCATGATTAAAACTCTCAAAAAACTAGGTATAAAAGGAACTTACCTCAATACAATAAAACCCATGTATGAGAGACCCACAGCAAGTATTACACTGAGTTGGGAAAACTGAAAACCTTTCCTGTAAGGTCTGGAAGAAGACAAGGATGCCCACTTTCACCACTGTTATTCAACATAGTACTGGAAGTTCTAGCTAGAGCAATCAGACAAAAGAAAGAAATAAAGGGCATATCAATTGGAAAGGAAAAAAATCAAATTATCCTTGCTTGCAGTTGATATGATCTTATATCTACAGAAACCAAAAGACTCCACAAAAAATCTGTTAGAACTGATAAGCAAATTCAGTAAAGCTGCAGAATACAAAATGAACATACAAAAATCAGAAGCATTTCTATCTGCAAATAGTAAACAATCTGAAAAAGAAACCAAGAAAGTAATATGATTTACAATAGGTACAAATAAAATAAAACACCCAGGAATAAACTTAACCAAAGAAGTGAAAGATCTCTGTAATGAAAAATATAAAATATTGATCAAAGAAATTGAAAAGTACACAAAAAATGGAAAGATATTCCATGCTTGTGAATTGAAAGAATCAATATTGTTAAAATGTCCATACTACCCAAAGCAATCTACAGATTCAATGCAATCCCCATCAAAATACCAATGACATTCTTCACAGAAATAGAAAAAATAATCCTAAAATTTATACTACAAATATCCAGATTAGCCAAAGCCATCCTGAGAAAAAAGAATAAAATTGGAGGAATCACTTTACCTGACTTGAAATTATACCACACAGGTGTAGCAACCAAAACAGCATGGTATTGGTATAAAAACAGACATATAGACCAATGGAACAGAATAGAGAACCTAGAAATGAATCCATACATCTATAGTGAACTTATCTTCAACAAAGGTGCCAAGAACTACAGTGGGGAAAGGAGAGTTTCTTCAATAAATGGTGCTGGGAAAACTGGGTATCTGTATGCAGAAGAATGAAACTAGAACCTTATCTCCCACCATGTATAAAAATAAAATCAAAATGGATTAAAAACTTAAATCTAAGACCTGAAACTATGATACTACTAAAAGAAAACATTTGGGAAAGCCTTCAGGACGTTGGTCTGGACAATTATTTCTTGAGTAATACCCCCAAAGCATAGGTGACCAAAATAAAATTGGGCAAATGGGATCACATCAAGCTAAAAGGTTCTGCACAGCAAAGAGAACAATCAACAAAGAGAAGAGACAACCTTCAAAATGAGAGGAAATATTTTCAAACTACCCATCGACAAGGAATTAATAACTAAAATATATAAGGAGTGCGAACAACTCAAAAGGAAAAAAAAATCAAGTAATCCAATTAAAAAATGGGCAAAAGATGTGAATAGATATTTCTCAAAAGAAGACATACAAATGGCCAACTGGCATGTGAAAAAATGCTGATTGTCATTAGTCATCAGAGAAATGTAAATCAAAATGACAATGAGATATTATTTCACCCCAGTTAAAATGGCTTTTATCAAAATGACAGGCAATAAAGAATGCTGACAAGGATGTGGAGAAAGGGGAACTCTTATACATAGTGGGTTCATGTAAATTAGTGCAACCACTATGGAAAACAGTATGGAGGTTCCTCAAAAAAGTAAAAATAGAACTACCACATGACACTGCAATCCAAGTGCTGGGTATATATCCAAAGGAGGGGAAATCAGATATCTGTACTCTCATGTTTATTGCAGTACTATTCATTATAGCCAAGATTTGGAACCAACCTAAATGTCTATCAGTGGATGAAAGGATAAAGAAATCGTGGAACATACACACAATAGAATATTATATAGCCACCAAAAGAAGAAAATGCTGCCATTTGCAACAACATGGATGGAACTGGAGAACATTATGTTAAGTGAAATAAGCCAAGCACAGAAATACAAATCTTGCATGTTCACACTCATATGTGTGAGCTAAATATTAAAAACAATTGCTCTCATGGAAACAGAGTAGAATAACAGTTACCAGAGGGTAGGAAATGTAGAGAAGAGCAGGCATAACACGGGAATGGTTAATGACTGCAAAAATATAGTTAGATAGATAGAATGAACAATATTTGATAGCACAATGAAATGCATATAAACAACAGTAAGTTAGGGTACACTTTAAAATAACCAAAAGAATGGAATTGGAATGTTCCTAACACAAAGAAATGTTAAATGCCTGAGGTGATAGATACCTCAATTACCCTGATTTGATTAATTCACATCGTATGACTATATCAAAAATATTCAACTATTATGTACACATAATTAAAAATTTAAAATAATTTTTTAAAATGTATATAAGCATCCAAGATTCAGAGGGGTCAGATTTGGGAAAAAATACAGATACAAATGAATATTTATAGATTTGCAGTGTAACAGTTACATACTGAGTATAACAGTAGGATTTACTTACAATGAAAAAGACAGAAGGGGAAAAGAACTCACTTCTACAGCAATAGGAATAAAGCAGGAAGCAGCCCCTAAGAGGTTGGGATACACACTTGGGATTATTACTGGACATTGTTGTTTGTGGGATGCGGCAAAAAGACTACAAGAAACCTGAACATCTGAACTGGAGAAGTCTTCCCCACAGGGCTATTTAAATGAAATGGGAGAGTTACGGCCTATATAGTTTTGTTCGAGTACCTAATAACCTTGTCCTTTTGAGTAATAACACTTAACAGAACCATTTCCAACTTCCAGGGAATTGTGGGACAGAGGTTTTTGACATACTGATTAGAAAGATTTTTATGGTTTTCCAGGAAAAGAATGAAAGCACCTAACATATGCACAATGGAATATTCTATAGCCATAAAAAGAATGAAATCCTGCCATTTGCAACAACATGGATGGAACTGGAGAACATTATGTTGAATGAAATAAGCCAAACACAGAAAGAAAAATTTCTCATGTTTCACACATATGGGGGAGCTAAATATTAAAACAATTGATATCATGGAGACAGAGGGTAGAATGCTGGTTATCAGAAGCTGGGAAGGGTAGTGGGAAGTGGAGGATAAGGTGGAGCTAGTTAATGGGTGCAAAAATATAGTTCGAATGAACATTTGATAGCTCAACAAAGTGACTGTAATCAACAATAAGTTAGGCTATACTTTAAAATAGCTTAAAGAGTGGAATCGGAGGGTTTTCTAACACAAAGAAATGATACATGCCTGAGGTGATGGATACCCCAATTACCCTGATTTGATTAGTTCACATTGTACACTATAAATACACACAACTATTATGTACCCTTAATAATTAAAACTAAAGAACAAAAGGACCTGGAGACAACTGAACACTCATTTCAAAGAGGTGGGGTGTGGCTAAGGCTGTCTGTGGGATGGTCATTTTACAGTTCAGTTCTGTGAGGCCACAGCAGGGTTGTCATAGTAAGTACTGCCAGGTGCTCACCAGAGATTCAGGAAATTATATTGGGAAACACTTTGGGGGTTAGTGATTAGAAAGTAATTGGTGAGCTTAGAGAAAAGGTGTTTTTTAGGATCTTATGATCAGAAAGTAGATTTTAGGGAGACTTATAGAACAAATGAGCTGTGGGAAAGTGGAGAACAAAAATTTAGACTACCTTTTTGGAGTTCTTATAGTTATAGAAAGAGAAGTCATAAAATAGCAGACAGAATTATTTTGTGGGAAAATCTATATTTTTGGGCTTAAAAGTGAGATGTGTGCATATCAACAGATAGAAAAAAGACAATGAATATTGATGAAGTTGAATAGCAGAGGGAGTTGGAACAGGTCTAAAAGAAGCTGAAAGGTAAAAGGTTGGATTAAGGGCAGAGATAGAAGGCTTAGTCCGAGATGGCCAGAGGGGAACTTGGGAATTTCTGCTCCTAGAAGTCTATTTAAAGGGAGTGTTTGAAAATACATGCATATACACACTGACATGTTGAAAGCAATGTCCTTGTATACATGTATTTCTGAAAAATAGTTTGTGTGTGTATAGACAGTATCTAGAGGGATACACATTAATGCATTCACAGTGGTTTTGTGGAGTGAGTTTCATCCATTGAATATTTAATACCTTCTCCTTGTCAGGTGATATCTAGTCCAGTGCTGGGAATATGCAATAATTGTAAACAAGTCTTGGCCCTTGTAGAATTCATATTCTAGGAGAGAGGCAAACAACAAACAAAGATAAAATACAGCACCAGTAGTGAGGGCTATTAGGCAAACATTAGGCAAGGTAAGAGAACAGGGAGTGACAGGGACTACTGTTTTAGACAAGGGAGCCTCTTTGTGCGGGGATCTGAATAAGAAGGGATAAGCAAACTTCTGTGGGGAGAACTTCCAGGCAAGGGGTTAGCAAGTGCAAAGACCGTGGGGCAGGAAAGTGTGATGAGCTTTGAAGAAATGTAAAGAGGTGCTTAAGTCTGGAGTAGGGTGAGGAAAGAGAGTAGGAGGAGGCTATTTATACATGGATTTGTCAGTAATCGGAAAGGCTTTAAATTCCATCTAAATGCAATGGGAAACCCTGGGAGTGTTCTGAGCATGAAAGTGGCATGATCAGACATATTTGAATGAGATCAGTCTGTCTGTTGTATGCAGAATAGAAAGTCAAGGGTGTGAGAGGCTGGCAGATAGACTAGGTAAGAGGCTATTGCCATGTGTGAGGGATTAAAATGTGACTAAATTCAACCTGATTTGCTGGTTGGGGATTTGACTTTTTTGTATGGTCAGATTTTTTTTCTTTCCACTGGGAATTTTTATAATTTAGGTCAAAAAACTTAAAACAATATTATAACATTGCTAAATATGAAGTTGACCAGCAAAGTCAGGTTAATAGTATACTAAGACAACAACAACAGTAACAAAAAAAACATGTAAGCCAAAACAGAATTCTTCTAATAAGGAAATGATAGGCAAGGCTTTATTATTCAAAAGATACAACTCTCTTCAGCAAGGTTAAAGTTGAAAGCTAAGTCAGCTCAAAATTTAGAAGCCAGAGGAGGGTTTCAGAGTACTAGCTATTTTCCCTCTAATCCTCACAAAGTATTGTACTGAAATTATGGCTGCGTTTTCCAAATGTCCATGGATGAAGGCCCATGGGTCCTAAATCAAATCAAGTGGTTTGATATAAAGTTTTATTTGGACAATTATGGGTCTTGTTTACGTATGGAAACCATTTGAGTTGTTTTTGAACTTTGGACCTATTAAAACCAGCATCTGGGTAGTCATTGCTAGTGAGCTTCCTGGGGTCGAAGCATATATTCAATTTTTTAGTTTTCCATATAATTTGAGATCAATGAGAGAAAAAGGACAGAGTTAACATTCAAAAAACTTATGCCAGCAATGGAACAATTATAAAAGCTGTCTGCTAACCAATCAGGAAAAAAAAAAAAGCAAAGCAAGTTTAATTTTTTTATCCTGACTTAAACTTTCCATTTGAAGGCTGCTAAAGGATTGATTTTCTCCTTGCTTGCAAGATGAAACTGGGGAGTGTTCTACCCTTAACAAGCAAACTGCTGCTTAAATTACAGTCTGACCTTTGGCTTGCTGGTGGAGCAACATTTTCCTGACAAGGATTTGTCAAACTGTCCTTTCCCTTTGCAAACCTCAAGATAGGACACAGTGTGCCAGGCAAGCTCTTCCAAAAATCTTGCAGAGAACAAGCTGGGAACTTCTCTAGTAATATGTGGTTGTGAAAGATGAATAGCAGACATTTCGGGAAAGGGAAGCTTCCTTGGGCAATGCATTATATAGATACTCACTTCTGGAATGGAAATCTTTCTTGAGGTGTGTGTTCATTTAGTTCAAATCTTAGATTGATGACTTGAACTCTGAAATTAGTAATTTAAAGTGGAATAATTTAGGAGACTTGTATACTGCTGTTTACAGATTTGAAAATGGGACTAGCTCTATTATTCCTCCCATCTGTAGCTATCATTTTCTTATTTGAATCTGCTACTAAACAGGAAATTTAATCCTATAGCTAAAGCTTAAAAGTGACTTGAAAAATACATGTTTACCAGTACCAATCTACTCATTCCCCACTTTAAGGAAAAAAAAAATGTTTGTGTTCAGGACTTTTTTTAGCCTTCTTAATGGATGTTTGGAGTCTGGACTAAAGTTCCTTTTTAAATGGCAGGATCTAGGCTACCTTACATGTTAGAAATGGGCATAGTTGAAATTCTATCCTCTCGTTAATGTGGAGATTTTAATTCCGGGTTTTTTTTGTCAACACCTTCCTCTCTTCTCTTTTCTTTCTTTTCCTAGATCCCATGTTGGTGATTAACATTTACTGAATGCTTTTATGCGACATGTACTGTGAAAATGGATTTATATACATAATCCCATTTAAACCTTTCTACACAGTAGAGGTAAAATTATGCTCAATTTACCTATGAAGAAAACGAAGAGGTAGCTGGTGAGGTAGCAAAATAGGGATGGAAACCCAACCCGCCTCCAGTGCTGCTGTTCCATTACTCAATACATCCACATTTTCCCCCCAGAGTCCATTTTATTAGGTTATTTTAAGGATTTTAAGTGGAAACTCTAGATGAAGTTTCTTTTGGTCACTTATAAGATGATCAATGAGTATAAGCAATAACAGTGTCTCCCTCTACTTGTTTCATTCAATATATCAAACTTCTGCTATGTAACTTGTGCCACTGTACTTTAAACTTGAAATTGCAGTTAACTATCTGACCCAACAAGCATGAAAAAAATAATTACCATGATTCTCAAAACTGCCAAACCTTGCCTCTAATCTTATTTCTCTCCCATACAATTTTCTCTGCATTTGGTTTGACCAAAAAAATATGAAACTGCCCAGTTTTGAGATCCATACAACAAAGTTAATCTTTGAATCTTTGATGTGGGGCTATTACTCACCGAAAGGGTAAATAGTATGCATGTATGAGCATGTGTGTGCAGGTGCATGCACAGACATGTATGCATTTTTTCTTACTTTAATCCATGGAAAAGTGAAGAGCAAAACTCTTGTTTAATGGGCGGTGTGGACATGGTTCCAGCCTCCCTTACAGGGTGATCATCCTTGAGGAAAGGGCTCATGACCGTTTTTCATTTCCTGTACCGTGCCTGTTGGAAGGTGATACACATTCCTAAAGAAGAGTCCAAGAACACATTTTGGATTTGTTTATGTTTATCTTAAGGGGGAATATACCTCATGTTTTTTCTTGGTACACGTGTGGTACTTAAAACAATTGAATACATGAATTAATGAATAAATATAACCAAAACAAGCAATTTTAGGGAAAATCCGTTGAATGCATTTTGTTATTCATGCGTTTTCAAAGTGCAATCTGGAACTTCCAGTCACATGAATGAATAATTGTTGAATTTTATTTTTAATTTATAAGAGTACTCTGAATTATTCTGTTAAGCTCAGTATTTATTAATATATTACTTATATTAGCAACTCTCAGAAAGAGTGCAGAAATCCACTTTTTTTCCCTCTCTTGTCTCCATTATGTGTGTCAGCAAAGGCAGTAATAGTTACAGGAAACTCCAAGAGCCAAACTCTGAAGGTGGAGGATTTTCCTCCTTATTGAGTAGAACTGGGGCTTTAAGAAGGTGAGATTGTCACTGCTTGCCTTTGTTCTTTTACTCTGTCCTTCATTATGAAGGATAAATAGAGACATCATTTGGGATAAGGCACCAAAAGTGTGATCCATAAAAAAAAATGATAGATTGTATTTTGTTAAAAACTTAAAAATTTTCTTTGTGAAAGACATTTTTTTTTATTTCAAGGTATTACTGGGGGTACAAATGCTTTGGTTACATAAATTGCCTTCGCACCACCCGAATCAGAGATACAAGCGTGCCCATCCTCCAGACAGCACTCACCACACCCGTGAAGTGGGGATTTACCCATCCTCTCCCCTTAACCTGCCCGACATATGGAATGTTACTTTCCATATGTGCAGTAAGTTTTGATCGATTAGTACCAATTTAATGGTGAGTACACGTGATGTTTGTTTTTCCATTCTTGTGATACTCCACTTAGTAGAATGGGCTCCAGCTCTATCCAGGATAATACAAGAGATGCTAGATCACCATTTTTTTTTTTGTGGCTGAGTAGTACTCCATGGTATACATATACCACATTTTATTAATCCACTCATGTATTGATAGGCACTTTGGTTGTTCCACATCTTTGCAATTGTGAATTGTGCTGCTATACATTAGAGTGCAGATGTCTTTTTTAAAAAATGTCTTATTTTCCTTAGGCAAATACCCAGTAGTGGGGTTGCTTGATCAAATGGTAGTTCTACTTTTAGTTCTTTGAGGTGTCTCTCTACTACTTTTCATAGAAGTTGTACCAGTTTGCAGTCCCACCAACATTGTATAAGAATTCCTTTCTCTCTGCATCCAAACCAACATTTGTTGTTTTGGGACTTATTGATAAAGGCCATTCTCACTGGAGATAAGTGCTATTTCATTGTGGTTTTGATTTGCATTTCTGTGATGATTAGAGATATTGAGCATTTTTTCATATATTTGTTGGCCATTAGTCTATCTTCTTTTGAAAAGTTTCTGTTCGTGTCTTTCGCCCGCTTTTTAATGGGGTTGTTTCATTTTTTCATGCTGATTTTCCTGAGTTCTGTATAGATTCTAGTTATCAGCCCTTTAATTGGATGTATAGCATACAAATATTTTCTCACATTCTATACATTGTCTACTCACTCTAATGATAGTTTCCTTGGCTGTGCAGAAGCTTGTTAATTTGATCAGGTCCCATTTATTTATTTCTGTTGTTGCTGTGATTGCTTTTGGAGTCTTTTTCATAAATTCTTTGCCTAGGCCAATGTCTATAAGAATTTTCCCAACATTTTCTTCTAGAATTCTTATGGTTTCATGCCTTAAGTTAAGTCTGTTATCTATTGTGAGTTGATTTTTGTGAGTGGTGAGAGTTGTAGATCCTGTTTCAATCTTCTGTGTGTAGCTATCCAATTTTCCCAGCACCATTTATTGAATTGGGATTCTTTTCCCGAGTGTATGTTTTTGTGTGCTTTGTCAAAGATCGGATGGCTATATGACGATGGTCTTATTTCTGGGTTCTCAGTCCTGTTCCATTTGTCTATGTCTCTGTTTTTGTGCCAGTACCATGCTGTTCTGCACCTAACGCAGGTGTGCCCAGACTAATAAAGCAAAACCATGAAAGTCATTCTTCTTTTTTTTTTTTATTTCAGCATATTATGGGGGTACAGATGTTTAGGTTACGTATGTTGCCCTTACCCCCGCCCCCGCCCCCCCCCTCCCCCCGAGTCCGAGTTTCAAGCATGTCCATCTCTCGGATGGTGTGCATTGCACTCATGAAAGTCATTCTTAAGAGAATTAAAAAAGAAAACCAGACAAGCAACATATGAAGAAAAATATTTGTAAATCACATTTCTGACTAAGGACTAATAGTCAGAATATGTTTGTCTCAGTACTCCACAATAAGGAAGCAAACGATCCAATTTTAAAATGAGTAAAAGACCTGAAAGAACACTACATAAAAGAAGATAGAAGGATGACAAATAAGCACACAAAAAGATTTTTCGATTTCAGTAGCCATTCAAGAAACTGAAAAAATAAAATAAATGCAGATACTATAAATTGCTGTGGAAGATACAGAGCAACTGGAACTGTTGCTCGTTGCTGAGGGGAATGCAAAATGGCATACGCACTCTGGAAAATGTTTGGCAGTTTCTTATAAACTATATACTTGCTGTACGGCCCATCAATACCACTAGAGGCTGTCTATCTTGGAGAAATCAAAACTTATGTTGACACAGATACATAGAGAGAGAGAGAAAGAGAAAAACCCCATCCCCTAACTACCTTGGGCCAGAAGTCATATATAATTTTTGATTCATATATAATTTTGATTCAAGTCAGAATGAAAATCATCTGACCCTACATAAATAGATAGGGGCTGGGAAATATAGAAGTGCATGTGGATATTTCATAAGCTCATCATTTGATGCCACCATTAAGATGTTATCGAAATCACATAGTCTAAAATGAAAAATATTTTTTCCACAATATTTTATTTAGGACTATAAATTTTCTCCCTCTGAAACTTTGAAGTCATGGTTCTTTTCCTTATTTTAGAAATCTGAATTTATTCTGAACTTATAGTTTACCTATTTAATTCTCTTTTAATTTTGTTTGTAATTAGTCTAGAGTAAAACTGACTTTTTAATTTTGATATACAATTCTATGAATTTTATTACATGCGGATTCATGAAATCATCACCAGAACCACAGTATAAAACAATTTCATCACCCCAAAACATTCCCTCAAGCCATCCCTTTATCATCAACCCCTTCACTGAGTCCTAATCCTGGTAATTGGTGATCCGTTCTTTGTAGCTGATGTGTGTCCTTTGGAGAATATCATACAGGTATAATCAAACAATATGTAATCTTTTGAGACTGGCTTCTTTCATTTAGCATAAAATCTTTGAGAGTCATCCTAGTTGTTGTGTGAGTTAATAATCAATTCCTTTGTATTGCTGAGTAATATTCTCTTGTGTAGATATGCTAAAGTTGTAATTTTCAAATAGAATTTATTGACATATATTTATCTGGAAACATGAATAAAAAGCAGTGTAAAATAGGTATGTGTATGAATATCTATTGAGTGTTCTTTAAGAATTTTTTTAAGCATTTGTTTCTTTAGGTTATGAACTATGATATACTATCATCATGACTTTATTATATTTATGAACATATATGAGATTGAAATACTATGTACATGCTCATGAGCATACAGACTACAAATGCATCTACAGCATGAAAGCAGGAGAGGGTGACATAAAGTTGTTTATTCATTGGACATTCCCTAGCATTGATCTCTGGCAGTCCATGGATCATTTTAATATGCGTGTAAGGATACCCATGGTCTAGTTTTTTATCTGGCACCGGCTGAAAATTTGACTTTGAAAAATAAAGAAGGCTAATTATAGCAGTGCTGGGGAAATGGGGTGAAGGACCTGAGAAACAGGGTGACCAACCATCCCACTTTGCTTGGAACTAAAGGCATTCCTGGGATGTGGAACTTACTATGCTAAACCTGCAAAAATCCCAGATAATTAGGGATAGGATGAACTAGAAGGAAGTGACACATATGGAGACTCCTGGTCCAAGGTTCATTAAAATAATGCATACAAATATATTTTATAAACAACAACACTTTGAAGTATTGTAATTATTAGGAGGAAACGAAGTATAGTTGGGGGCACGGCTGGGCATTCACTTAGCAGTACTCCTGACTCCTCTTAGTCTTTCTCCCTACACATCCAATTCATTAGCAAACTCTGCCATCTCTACCTTCAAAGGGTTTCAAAGTCATCACCATCCTTACTCTTTACTGGTCTTCCTGCTTCCTTCCTTGCCCTTCAAGAGCCTATTCTAAACATGCATTCAGATTGATCCCATTTCATGGAAATGAGATTCTGTCACTGCTCTGCTTACAACCTCCAGCGGCTTCTCATCTCACCTGAGTCCAAGTCCTGACAATGATGTGTATCTCGCCCACTCCTTTTGCCTTCCTAACCTCATCTCCTATCTCTCTTTTGTCTTGCTCCCTTCTTTCTAGCAATATTAGCTCCCTTGCTGTTACTCAGACATGCAAGTGCAATCCCCAGGGAGTTCTCCATCAGGACTTTAGCTCTGGCTGTTCTCTCTTCCTGGCAAGCTCCAGCCCAGCGTGGCTTACTCCTCTCTTTCTTCAGATCTTTGTTCAAATATCGGCCGATTAGTGCAGCTCTTCCTGACCACCTCATTTAAATAGCAAGTCTCCTATCCTTATGCTGCAGCCTCTGCCCCTCTTCCCTCCTTTCCTCCATAACATCTGTCAACATCTGACATGCCATGTAATTTACTTGCTATTAAATAATTTACTTATTGAGTGTCTTCCCTATTGGAATAAAGCTTCATGAGGGTTAGAAATTTATGTTGGTTTCTCTCACAGCTATGTCCCTAGTGTTTAAAATTATAACTGCCACATAACAGGTGCTCACAAATAAGTATTGAATGAATTACATTTATATTGAATATTGAGTTGATCAATATTTCAGAAAGTGGGAATTCAAAAGTGAGGAAGATAAACAAAGGGGTCTATTCTCAGGGAATTTATCTTCAAAAATTTAGATTCAGAGACAGTGTTCAAATTCAGGCCTGAATTTGCAAGAGCCTGAATAGGTCACAGAATCTCTTAGGTTGACAGCCTTCTCTTTTGTGAAATGGGGCTCCTAGCGCCCCCACCTCACAGGTGGTTGCAAAGGTCAAAGAGATAATGATGACCATCAAAGCAGTTAGTAAATTATTAATATAATAGAAGGTGCTAAGTGAATACCTTAATACATGTTTTAATATGGCTTTATATTCTCACTGGAGAAAAAACAATGACTTTTTAAATTGAAAAGGCAAAAAAGGGGGCAAAAGGTGAATTCAAAGTGGAAGCAACATTTAAGCCATATCACCAGGTCATGGGCGAGATAGACCTAATCATGAAAAGACCAAAGTTTTTAAGTAAATCAGGGTTATAGCCATGGAGGGAAGAGAAGAGCATTTAGATAAACAAATTACAATCACAGAAAACTGTTATATGCCCTTTCAGGCATAAGTACCCATTCTTTCAAAGTCACCGTGTATAGTTGTTCATGATGCTTACTGGACAAGAGCGCCTGTACAGGTATATAGAAAAGAAGCTAAAATCCAGACCATGCCTTCTTTGAGAAGCCAACAGCATAGGTTTGCATATGCCAAGAGGAAAGAATTCCTTTTCCAAATGAGCGCAAAAACATTATGTGGGCTATCCAAAGCACTGTGTCCTCGAGCCCAGTTGATCTCAGGTAAGGTCAGCCTATAAACATCACTCCCTCATATGAAAGCCTATAGTTCCGATGGCCAGCACTGTTCATGAGACACTATCATGTGATATATTTTACTGTTGCATTATTTTTTTATTGTCATTATCTGTCAGTAAAATTTTTATTATGCAATATATATTTATTGAGCATCTGTAGTGTGTGGGCTGGGGTACTAGATGTGGATGTGTTTATAACTGATCTCTCAATCTAAAATACATCTTGAACGTAGGTGTAGTTAGAGTTTCTTGGATCTATTTGGGCCTCTTGTGCAATGCCCTGTTTAGCTGCTGAGATTTTTTGAAGAGATTTACTGACTGATTGACTGGGGTCAAAATAGTCTGAGGAAAGCTGAATAGCAATAATAACAGACAGTGAAAAATAAGAACGTGAAATAATTACTAAAAGTGGAAGTGTAAATGTGGTTCGTAGCAGGTGAAGAGCTAAAGTCAAATCATGAAAGCTTAGGATGTGTTACTTCCTTCTACCTCTTCATCTGCTGATCGTATTTTTAGTTTTAGTATTTTTATCTTCTGACTTTTTCTGGGATGTTAACATTTAATTTTAAAATTAGTTTTGCATTAGAAATGTACTTAGAATGACTTTGACATATTATGGAATGTGACTTTATTTTTTAAAATAAGTGGATAGAAAAATAGAATATATTATCCTAAAGTTTAGTTTCAAGTCAGTTTTTGAGAAATATATCGATTTTATATACAGAGATATTATGCTAGTTAAGACTCCCCAACACTGTGAACATTGAGGACCAAATTCTTGTATAGTATGTATTCACAGGTCAACTTTACCAAGACTTCTGCCTGGCAATAGCAATTGTGAGATATCATCCATTGTAAGATAGATTCTGATTTAAGACATTTCAAAGTGACAATTGGATAACTTAGACTTGATGAAATCTGGTGAAGGATGAGAAGCAGGATGGGTTGTGTGCTGGGAGTGGTGGGTGGAAAGGTGTGCTCAGCTCTGCAGATGTTGCGTTTAGGCTTTTGTTTGGGAGACCAACAGTGTAAGACCTCACTCTGTACCCGAACTAGATTCAGGCTGAGTAAGAATAAAACTAAAAGGAGTGACTTACAGCTCAGAAGGGGATCAGCTGACAAGAAGGAAGCCCAAGTAGCAAGCAGAGGGAAGTGAGGCATGTTCCCAAGGATTCAGATACATAAGGGGCTTATGTGAATAAGGTATGGTTGGAGCCAGCATCACATATAATCTCTTAGTATTCATGAGGCGTTGGCTCCAGGACCCCCTCGGATACCAAAATCCATGGATGCTCAAGTCCTTTATACAATATGGCACAGTATTTGCATGTAACATCCTCCCATGAACTTGAATACAATGTAAATGCCATGTAAACAGTTGTTACAAAGCATTGTTTTTTAAATCTATATTGTTTTTTATTGTTATTTTTAAATTTTTTTCTCAAATTTTTTTTGATCTGTGATTGTTTGAATCCAAGGATGTGGAACCCATGCATATGGAGGGCCGGTTGTACATGTGGATTTGTTAAGACTGCTCAGACGACCAAAGTAAACTTTATTTCCCCTCACAGAACTTCTACAGCAAGCTAATGCTTTTCTCTGTAAGGTACAAACCAGAATTCAAGGTTAAATTCAACACTCCCTATACCAGTAGGTATTAAGAAGGATAAAAATGGAAAAAATACTATGCTTTCATAAAAATGGTAAGTGAGGATAAGCTGGTCTAACATTGCAGGTCCTTTTCTCTAAATAGATAAGTAAAAGATTGAAACATTAAAAAAGCAAACAAAACACCTTGATAGTTCTATAACTATTTATTTTAATTCTGCTGCTTTTCACTTTGCCCTCGGGTTTTATAGGGCACAATTTGTTCTCTGCCACAGCCCTATCAAAGGCAGTGGTTATAGTCTTTGCCTATAGCCCTGGGGAAATGCATTAAAATAGATTTTATGAGAGTGCAGCTAGAAGTAAGGGTATTTACAAAAGATACTTATTGCTCATTTTATGAATATCGCCTTTATATCAATATAAGGAAAAGAATACCTTTCACAGAGATATTATACAAGCATTGCCATTCAAAGTGAAGTTTCAGGAGAACTGGATTTACTCCTCCCTCCACTTGGAATCAAATTATATGTGTTCTTCATCAACAGGGAGAAATGCAGAGCTGTAAATGAGAAAATATGCAGATTTCTTCTCACAGGAGAATAAGGTGATTTCTCTGCGTAGAATGTCACCTGCGGCTATGAGGAGTAGGCAAGCTGAAGAATGACGTGATACTCCAGACGTAACAGAAAGAAACTGTGGTATGGAGACAGTCTGGCCTGTATACGTCTCCCCATCCTTTTCAGGTTAAATCTTAACTGCATGGTTTATAAGGTTACAGGTTCTGAAGGTACCTTATAACCTAGCTTCTAAATCTCATTCCACACCATTTTCTCCATGCTCTCTACAGGCTAGCAATTCATTCTTTAAACAAAATTTTATATATATGCCATGTGATACTTCCTGTGGTTTTCCCATAGTGCCACATTCTGTCTTGTCTTCTTTTCCTATATATCCTTGAGTCCCCTGTCTCCCAACTAGAATAACTACTACTCATCCTTTGGGGCTATTTTTTATATATGCCTCCTCCTAGAAGCCTTCCTGACCCCTCAACCCAGGTTAGATTCATTGTTTTGTTGCTTAACATCATGCTGTGTTTACAACTATCATAGCCTTTAACAGACTGGTTATAGTTACCTATTGATCTTGCGTGTTTCCCCGGTAAGACTGTAAATTATAAAGGGAATGAAACATATTTTGGCGGAGGCTGATAACTGCCCACTAAAATCTATTCTTACCTTGATTCATAGTATTTGATTGTTAACTCCCCCCATAAATCTATTCTTCTCTTCTTACGTAGTGATAGAATTGTAGCTAGCAGATAGCTATCCAGCCTGGAACATCCCTTGCAGCTCTGTGTCACCATATCACTGCATTTTTGGCAATCAGTTTGGATTAAATATGATGTTTTATTTTACAAACCTGATCATGAATACCTTGCATGTCTTTTCCTGTCCCCATGAACCAGAATCTGGACATGCCTGAGACTCTGCATTGACAAACATTTTTGTACAAGCAGGAAAACAAGATGGGAAGGACCTGGGTTCCTGTCTGATTTCATAGAATAGACCCGCCATCCACCCAGGAATCTTTCCTTTTGCTATTATGAGAAAAATAAGCTTCTGTCTTCTGTCTTCCTTAGGCTATTGAGTTAATTTGTTAGAGCAGCTTGACTAATAAAGAAATGAGTAGCTTGAATTGAAAATGCTACAACAAACCTTAAAATATCTCCTTACCTTAGCTGTGAGGCTGCAGGGGGCAGAGGCACACTGCAGCTTACAAAGCTGGTGATTCTTCTTAAGCGAGGGCAAAATATTTAGTAAAATTCTCTCCCGCAGTAATTTGGAAGGTCGACAATATACCTAAACACTCTTTGCTCTAAAGGAAGTACTTTATGTCATATTGTCAGTGTGTATCTATTTCTTGCTGATTATGTTGAGTAATTATAGGAATGATGAACTCAAGCAATGATTAGCTGGTTTGTAGGAAGAGATCTAAGAGGATAGAGAGCATGTAAAAATTGGGAGTCTCATGGGGTTGGGAAAGCCAATGGTTTCACTTACAACCACCTGCATATGACTATTATTATTCAAAACCTTTTCCCCAGGCTGCCTATTAGGTGAATAAAAAACTAAGTCATCCCTCCCAGGCCAGGTATTCTTCACAATTTCTGCTTCTCGGAATTTGAAATGTTTCACTCATCTACTGTTTCTTTCATATTTCAGTTTTCTGAATGAGTGTTTTTATTGAATTAATTTTTGTTTGTTGGGAGCCATGTCCAAACCTGATAAAATCATCCAGATAATATGTAATTACAGCAGGATAAAGTAACCAGGTGGAATTTTGTTATTTCCCTTAAATTCCTTAAGTGAGATTGACAGTGGTTTTCTTTGTTTGTTGTTTTGTTTTGTTTGGGTTTTGTTTTCTTTTTATGTATGGAAGGAAGTTTGCATGCAAATTTGGTAATAAAACGGGCAGCCTGTGGTGGAGACTGCTATTTGCTGTCAAAAAATATTCTTTCTCCCTCTCTTGCCTGGTGATAGAACTGGTCTCTAGCTACACAATATCCCAGCCTGTTGCTACACATAACAGCCCTCCCTGTAGCTCTGGCGGCCATGTGATTGCTGTTACCCTACCAATGGATCATGGGCTGCAATGATGGTGCCTCTTTCAGGCCTTTATTACATGCTCATCATTCATCTGTCAATACAGACATCTGTTGAGATATTCTTTGTTTTGTCTGGTCTTCCGGCAACTGTCTATGCAATTGCGATTCTTGATGGCCTCTTTGTGACAACCTTACACACATTTGACACTGGAAATCCCAGCAAAGCTGTGTAAGAACCATTCCACATAGACACAGTGAGAAGTATTTCCTCTCTCTGGGCTCGTACCACTTCTTAGGACTCTACCCAGGAACAAGACTTAGATATCTTCTTTTCTCATATCCCCCCCAATCCCCTGCCAAGGCTCAATCTGGGAAGCAGTAGAATACCAATCCCATTTTTAGGATACCCACCAACTCTCTTTAAGCATTCAACCTCTTCTTTTTTTTTTTTTTTTTTTTTTTTTTTTTTTTTTTTTTTTTTTT